>VYZT01018638.1:42852-91213 GCA_013400735.1 Pomatostomus ruficeps | reverse complement strand
GCCGCTGCCCCCTGGCGCCCTCCGCCGCGCACTGCGTCCCCCGCCCGCCGGGACCCCGCCGCTCCCCCCGTGCCGGAGCAGCTCCTTCCCACCCACGCAGCCCGAGCAACGCTCCCCCACCGCGGCTTCGCTCCTGCGACACCTTCCCCGACACGTTCCCGGTTCTCTCCACTGGCCGCTAGTTTCGACGTGGGGAGCAGGGAGAGGCCCGCAACAACAGCAGGCAGGGGTGTCCCATCCTCGAGATACCCACCAGCAGTGAGAGGGCCAAGAGCAGAGGGATCAGCTCCCTNGCCCCTACGCAGTCCCCTCACGTATGCTTTTAAACCACTCGGCCACTGAAATCATCCCCAGCCTACGGCTTGTTTGAAGGAAAGCGCTGAGGAATAATCGTCAGGAAAGGGACGGACCGAGTCAGCCTCCTTTTCCCTGCAGGGCTTCACTACCCCGAAAGTGGAGAAGGGGCTGCCCCTTTTTCTGCCCCGAAATCTCCTCGAGGGAAAGAGCCCTTCGGGATGCGGAGATGTCAGGATAGCCTTCAGTGGGCTGTGTTCCGTGCAGTAAGCAAGCACTGTTCCAGAGGGAGGGAGAGAGAGGCTAAAGGGCTCAGAAAGGCCCTTGGCGCGCCTCCTGCTTGCTTTTAACTTCTGGGAAGATGCAGTGAGTGCCCAGAGGCTTAGGGGGGGACGCAGCCCAGCCCCTGCGCGGAGCCGCGCAGCGCCGCGGTACGGGACTCGCGGGATGCTCCCGCACCCATCCCGCAATACGGGCTGAGCCGGGCTCCCTTCCCTTCCCGGGAGGACTAATTTGAAAGTCTCCTTGAACCCGCGAAGCTTGGCCGGTCAGGGCAGCGGGACACAGGCAAAAGCAGTTCCCGGCCGCGTGGCACGAGGAAGCAGGGCCGAGAGCACAGGGCTCCGTGCCGGGCTGGAACGGGCCCGGGAGCGGGGACGATGCGCGGGTGGCCCCGCCCGCAGCGCCCCNAGAGGCCCGCAACAACAGCAGGCAGGGGTGTCCCATCCTCGAGATACCCACCAGCAGTGAGAGGGCCAAGAGCAGAGGGATCAGCTCCCTAAAAAAAACCCCAAAAGCCAACCCAAACTGTTTACTATTCAGGAAATTTAGTGATCTTTTTTTCCCTCCCTGTAGCAGAATTACCTTTCTTTTGATATTAGATCCTTGGAGAGGCCCTTGCGTTCACACTGCGAAGAGGAGACAAATATTAAGAAGCTGCAGCAGAGCCTGTGGTGTAAATTTCTTTTGGGACATTTTCAGGCATTTTGCAGCACAACAAAGAGTATCAAGTTAGAAATCCACAGCCTACAGGTTCCTGCAGAGCACACAAGTTAGATGCTTTTTATTTATTACTCCATACTGAACTGTCTGCCGTCCAGCATTTTCCACTATGTTTACTTACACCACAAGCATCACTAAAAGAGCATCTCAGGAAGAAATACTATAACTCAGTGCCAGGTGAGGGCATCTTCAACTAGAAGGCTCAAAATGCTTGGCAAATATTAGCTTAGCCTCACAATATCTGTGTAATGAAGTCTCCTATGACTCATTTATAATGAGGAAACTGAGGCAAAGCATCCTGCAACAAAGAAATAAAAAGTAAAACATGTTTTTAGATTTTCTTTGCCTAACCAATGAGCAAAACTTTTTGCAGAGAAAGCAGTAAAGGAACACAACATTGCAAGGCTGATAAAGACTCAAATCAGATTGAAAACAATATACCAAAATGGCCTTGATGATGCATTTTGCTGTTTTCTCTGAAGCTGTAGCAAAACATTCAATGATGCCAATAGGGAATATTCAAAAGTCTCCATTTATTTAATTCTCATCAGCCAGGTCGTTACACTTTTTCTTTTTTTTTTAACTGAAGAGAGATAAAATCCTCCCCAAAACCTTGCAGCATCCATCTTCTCACGCCACCCAGAGATCTCCCTTGACAAGTCACTCCTGATCTACTGAAATATCCTCATAAGCCACAAAGACAACATTCACACTTCAGCTAATCCATCTCCTCAAAGGCAAGCTGAAAGTAGAGTGAAGTCCTTTGAGTCAGAACTTTGTTGGCTTAAAGAAGAAAAGAAGTGGAGTTTCTACTCCTGCCAGTGTGTGATGCTGGTAAGCAATGTGGATTGAAACAGCAGCGATGGTCATCACTTCAATTTTGTTGTTATGCTACACAGATATTTTGGAACTCTGAAGCCTATTTTAACAATAACTCTGTAGGAATTATGCCCATTAGATCTAAGTCCCCCACAAATGCACATTTCATCTTCAGGGGAGCCAGAACAACCCACATACAAGTCATCAACACATCTGAATTTACACCATCACAGAATGGGTCGGGCTGGAAGGACCACAGTGGGTCAGCTCCTCCAACCTCCCTGCTCAAGCAGGGTCATCCCAGAGCACATGGCACAGGATTGCGGCCAGATGGTTCTGGAGTATCTCCAGTGAGGGACACTCCACAACCTGTCTGGGCAACCTGTTCCAGTACACCTGCACAGTAACAAAGTTCTTCCTCATGCTCAGGTGGAACTTCCAGTGTTCCAGTTTCTGCTCACTGCCTCATGTCCTAGTGCTTGGCACCACCAAGAAGAGGCTGGCTGCATCCTCTTGACACCTTCCTTGCAGATACTTACAGACAATGATCAGCCCCCTCTCAGTCCTCTCTTCCCGAGGCTGAACTGGCCCGCCTCCCTCAGCCTTTCCTCATAAACAATTCAAGATCTTCAGAATTCCAGCACATCCTTGGGCCATTTTGGTGATGGTCATTAAACACCAAAATGATACTTTCCCAACAGGTCAGACCAACACTACACATCCTGTAGCACTCATGCAGTGTACACAGTAAATTCATCCACTCCACAGTTTCCTTCTAGGGGCATTCATGTTGGTGAACGTAAGGCAGGAGTGTCACAGCATGGATCAGTTGTCTCAATGGTGACAGCAGTAATCCTCTTCCAAGCAGCAAGGCCCTTCTTCCTCATGTGCCAATGTGCATGCATAGCAAAAGCATCAGCTCTGAGACAGAAATGGGTTTAGTCTTTTTCCACAAATACCCACACGATTTCAACTTTGGGGGTGTGCAAACAGTTATGTCACTAGAGAAAGTTAATGAGGGTTGCCTAAAAATAATGAATACCACACTGCCACTTGGAGTTTACATTTGGCCTACCAGCCTAAGGAGAAAATTGCTCTTTTTCTCCCTCTTGTTGTAGGAACATCTGCCAGACTGGCCATGAAGGAGTAAATGTGGGCAGAGAAAACCCCAACCCACTCATCCATCTTTCTTGGCTTAAATACTCAAGAGGCACTTACTGAAATCTTTGTTATTCATTCAGCAAACACCACAAAAAGACTCTTGAAATATATTTGAAGAACTGTTTCCAGTCACAATAAAATGTCAGTCTCGCAACATTCAACATACAGATTTTACTTTATTTAGAGAGGGATGTGGCTTAGGGGAGGAAGTATGAAGGTAAACAGGGTGAATGAAGCCAGAAACCACCTACACCAGAAACTCTGGATAATGCCTGAGAGTAGCCTTGTTTTGGTAAGGTTCATCTGTATTCAGTTTAACAATTTCTTTCTATAAATCCTGGGGCATCAGGAAAGAACTTTCCACCAACATACATCCAGTGTTTCAAACAGAAGTTCCATTAATTTTATCAGCATGTGACCATCATTTCATACTGATGGATGACAATAAAGTCACACCAAACTGAAACTGGAGCAATTGCAGAGTCATAGATACAACAACAATGGAACAAGCGACACTACCCACGCAGGATCTTGCCTGTGCTTTGCACAACCTAAGGTCCCCACCTAAACTGTGAGCATCTGGTCTCAGAACGGTTTGCGACACAAGAGAGATCTGGTACTACCTTGCTCCGCCATAAGCTATTACTTCCCATCTGTGAGGGTTAATCCAGTAACCCCTCATATTAGACTCATACTGTCTTTACTGCACTGAGGAAGCAGCTGGCTTACCTTATGCCACCATCAACCTCAGCTGTGTGGCTGCTCATGTCAATCGCAGGAGTGAGGCTAAGACCATGCTATCACAGGCTTTATAAGCCAAGCTTTACAAGCATGATGTTACTCCCAAACATTTAATAACTTTTAAGGATTTTGGTTCTGTAACTCTTGTCTTGACATTTCATCTTGCAGATACAGCAAATGTAGCACATCTGGAACTGATCAAGCCTTCTGGAGTGGCACAGATTTGCTGTTCCCATCTCACAGCCATGTTGGAGTGCTGAGAGCACAACAGCACAACAGACATTAAGGTCAGTGTTTAATTTTATGTCCACAGGCAGCACGAGACCACTCCTGTAGTGGATAATCTCATCTTCAGTCACGGTGTTCTGTGACAGCAGTTTACGACAGTTGCAAAACATCTTTCCAGGTGATAAACTGTTTACTGTACCTGTGCAGGAGGTTGGCATTTGGTTTTACGTAAAATAATTGTGACACCAAGGCCGTTGCCTACAAGTGAAATGATCAGTGAATCTTCCATTTGCATAATAATATGGGACTGTTGCAGGTAAAATAATTTGTTACTGACACAGACTAAATACTTATCTGTCAAACCTTCCACCACATGACCACTAGCACAACCAACAGAATGACAGAAATGACAGTGAGAATCAGTGCAGAATCTCTTGTGACAATAAAGAGAATTTTCCATTACTTCAGCTGTCATCTGGACAGGACTGTGTGATAAAAAGCTTAGTGGGGAATTCAACATTTAAAAAGTCTTCTTTCACAGCCTACTGAGCTAAAAAAATCCAAACCAAAACACAAAAGCGTTAAGCAGATAAATTAATGTCATACATGATTACATTTTCCCCAAAACTGGCTGATGTCAACAGTAAAGTCCCACTATGGAAGGGACTTCTGAAAAGATTAGAGATGTCTGGGTCCTTCCAAGGCTTTTGACTACACAACAGATCGACATTCTTCTTACAGTTACTGTCAGATTTCCCAGAAAGAATGAACACATGAAATGATTTAAAGGAAATTAGACAGTCCAATACAGCAGAAAGAGGAGTTTTGTTTTCCTGTCAAGAACAGATAATATATTTCCTGAACAAAACCTCTTTTCCACTAGACTTCCTACGCCAGGTTGCTAGACTATTTCTCTCTGTGCAGCAGTCCATCAGTCATACACAAACGGGTAGGCAGCATCCAGGAGCTTAAATGCACAGATCAAAATGGTGAAAGATCCATTTGTTGTACTGAATGTAAATCTAACCAAGCCGGACTGCTGAAAGACCACACTTCCATCAGCAGTATTTACTGCTATACTGTTGTCAGGATCATGACGATCCTAACCAAGGATAAGAAAACATTTGCTTTGATAGTCTATGGTTCCCAAAACATTGAGGTGCAGGTCGGTCCCCAAGGATCCCATTTCACTGTCCTTCCTTAGACTTTCAGCTCACTTTTATGAATTTCCTAACCTTTAATAGATGCAGCCATAATCCTGCAAAGGAGCTTTGCTTGAATTGGTTGTAGATAAACACACAGTGAACCAGAACTATGTAGAAAGCCTTCTGGGGAATCTGAGAAGCCAGGTCATGGTGTTTGAAAACTAAGTATACTTCAACCGCATCTATTAGTTATGATCAAATTCCAGTATAATGAACAATATCCATGCACTCCAGGTATTTGTGGCAGGGATGTATGCTGGAACAGGCCCAGAGTTAATTTATGGGGCCAACCATCATTGGAGTCTCTGCTGAAGAAAACATTGTTCCTGAATCTAAAATTTTCAGTAAACTCTGTGCTCTAAACTGAAGGCACAGAGCTGAGATTCACTATGTGGTATCATGATTTCCTAGGAACAACTAGCTGCAAAAATAAATGTTTCAAGTATCTAAATATTTTCGTTAGATCTTTTCAAGTAATTCACTGTGGAGTTATGTTTTATCTTTAGAGGTGAGTCTTACCTGGAGATGCCATATCTGATATATATGTAGTGGTTGGGATCTGCAGTATGTCACATGCACTAACATACAGGAATGGCAAAAGAGGAGATTTTGAGTCTAAGGCACAAATTACCAACACATTCTAAATAAAGCTTCGCTATTTCTGCTTGCTTTTCTTCAGTGAGCAACACAGCAAGGGGTAAGGATACCTTTCCACCTTCTGACTCTCCTTACTTCAACTAGGAAAGATGTATTTGGTCCTTTTTCCCACCCTGTCCTGAAAGAACACCTCACAATGGCTTCTACAATACCACAGGGCATGTCTACACCACACTGCAGCTGGGATCAGGAGTGTGCTTCTGCAAGAACTCCCCACCAACTGCACTTCAGCTGACATCACTGAGAAGTCTTAGAGAACATGATTTGGATAAAAAACAAACATGAAAATGCATTTCAGGAGTGGACCTACTTTGTTGCAAACAAACATTAAATCCCCAGCACCAGAGTTGGTGTGAAACAAATAATTATGAAATATAAAGCATCAAGTCTTCTCCAACTGCTGCTCTCTAAAAAGCTGTTTTAACTCATCTGCACTACTTAGTAAACATTGCCATAGAACCCTATATCAAATAGGTGCTTATAAAAACATTCTCAAAAGGAAAGAGGGAGATAGAAGAAGAGAGAATAGCTTGCAATCAACTCGCTGCTTCAAGCTCAGCTGAATCACCTGAATACCAAGACAGTTAACTTTGCAGAAAAAACATGCTCTAAGAAAACTGAAATAGGCAACAGATACCTGCAAACACCTATATTTGTTGTCTCCTCTCAAGGGACTCTAAAGATGATGGTTGTTAATGGAATTGGGATTATGTCACTGGGCAAACACATGTTATTTTGGTAATTCCTCCACAGGAGCAACTGAAATGAAATACTAACTCAACAATCAGTAAACAATCAGGAAAGTTTTACACCAGTTTAACTTTCCTGAAGATGAAAAAAACATGTATATTTCCTTACTGGAAGAAAATAGGTCAGGCAAATAGGACTTGTTTGACTTACAGGGGAAAGGGAAGGGAAAACCCCCAATGTATTACTGAATTAGAGAGGCAAATTAGTGAATGTGATTGAAACACAGTTAAATATGTAATGCCTCAAACCCTCGCCTCAAAGAAAAGGCACTTTTGAAGTGTTTTCTTCGTGCTTTACCTACATGATTTTCTGAAAAAAATCTAATAGTTTTGGAAAGATCGCTCAGAACAGTTTAAGGAACAAACCAAAATTACCTGTTGGTGTCAACCCCTCCCATGAATGCTCCTATTTTCCTTCCACTGCAAGGAAGATATGTTGAATGGCAAGTCTATATATTAGGTTATTTGAGCATTAGAAGTGTAAAGAGACCTTGAAACTATGATTTGTCTTTTGAATATAGGCTTCTATCTTTGCTAGTGAAAAAGAGGTATGGGTAGAAACTACACTAGTATTAAAGATTTTCAGAGTCTTTCAGTTAGCTTCTCGTAAGGAACACATTGTGGGACCTTTGCAGAAATCAATCTATATTAAAAAGTGCCACAACAAACATTTTATCCAAAGTCAGTAAGCAGCAGTAATTGTGTGCCTTAATTTTTTGTCTTAGTGCCCTAATGCAGCTGTTAAACACTGACAAAAGTTTCATAAAACTACGTAAATATGCAGTTATAATGTTTCTTTTCTTTATCCACTACAGCTTATTTAAAACCAGGGACAATTTTTGAATATATTCTTTCCAGAGGACATTACCATAGACTCATCGATACTTGACTAATTTTAGAAAATCTGTCATCATCAAGTTCTTGCATGGCAGTTCTCTTCTTCAGATCCCTAACAAATAAATACAGGTCTCAGCACGGATCTGGAGACTCTCAGTCCTCAGCTTTATGTTTTGGAAAATCAAATATTTCTTTCCGAATCAACTCACTGTGATTAACTAAATACTACTTTTTAGAGAAACCCCAAAACAACCAACCAACTCCACTATATAGAAATGCACCCCTCCCCACCCCCCATGTTTTACTAACTCAGTCATGTAAGGCTGCAATCCTTCATGACAAATGCCACAGGCATAGAGTGGTTATGAGCTGCCAGAGTACAGGATTAACTTGATTTACATTACAGTACAGCATTTTCAAACACAGCACCATGAAGTGTAACGATACAGTTAAATATGCTGGCACAGGACCAGTAGGCTTTCATTACCTTTTAACATGTACTACTGCCCCTCTTCAGAACACGGCGTCTCCTTTTGGCAATTCCCCTTTGCTGCACACTCCCCAACAAATGCCACGATCCATGGGTCCCAGTCTGTAGATCCCGTGAAGCCTAAGATCAGGGCAGGCTAACACTGTTCTCCCATCACTACACTTTCTCAAGGCTCAGTACTGAAGAGTCCATAAAGATCTATTTAACTCTATTCTGGCTCTGAATTTGGCACAATTTCCTAACAAGCTTTCTAAAGCAATCCTAGACTTGAGGGAGAACTGAAAATTCTGGAGCTCCCTGCTAAACAGAAAAGCAGGTGAAATAGGAGCAGCTGAAGCACATGTCATTTCTCACTAAAGTACCTTAGACCTGACCAGCAGGATGGCACAAATGGCAGAAGTGAATTCACTTCACACAAACTACATAGATACAAAATAAAAATTTTGCACTGAATTTGAAGACACTACAGGGAGAAGCAGTAAATTCTTGCTTCATCACCCTGAGCATTTAAGTCTCTGCTGTTATTCTGGTTATCCAAAAACACATTCAATCACCATATCAAAGCTGAATAACCCCAGTAGGATGAATTGTCCATCTGTAACAAGATCACATACACAGCTAAGTATGTTCTTGAGAGGATTACAAATCTTTCTGCTAGATTCTGATCACCTTGCCTACACTTCAGCTTCTTCCAGGGGTCAATGGAAAAATCCAAAAACCCACACAGGCAACCTTATATTCTGCTTTTGCACAATTTCTTTGTGAATTGTGATTGCTTCTGTCCTCCACCCTTGACTATTCAGATAAGCTTAATGCTGGTCCCATGGGAAATACCTGGCTTCATGCACATTTTTTTATGCAATCACCTTCAATGTTCTCCTTGGATCTCCCAGGAAAAAAAAGCTTTTGTTTCAAACAAAAATGATTAATAATTAATAAATTATTTTGTTACAAAGAACAAAACCTCTGTCCCATGATACAAAAGTCCTTGCAACTACTCAGCAGCTTCTACTGAAATCCCACGAGTCTTCTTATTTCTTGATAGATAGGAGCAGCCAGTTCTCTGGCCTTCTCTGCTCCGTCCTCTAAAACCTTTATCAGATGGGACTTGTCTTCCTGGAGTTTCTTGATTTCATTCCTGATAGGTGCAAATTTTTGGATAACTGCCTCTGCTACCACCATTTTGTAGTGAGCAGTGTCGAGGCCAGTGGCTTGGTGCAGCACCTCTTTGATGCTAAGCCCTGTCACTGCAGCGTGAATGGACACCAGGTTGGAGACACCGGGGCGGGCGGCGGGGTCATAGGTCACCTCCGAGGTAAAGTCCGTCACAGCTTTGCGAAACTTCAGCACTATCTCATCTGGGCTATCTGCTATGTTAACAGTAGCTAACCTCTGTGGGTCTGACTTGGACATCTTCACTGATGGATCTCTGAGGGATTTTATTTTCTTTGTTGTACCTTTAAGAAAAAAATAGTTATGAACACAGACAATGCTTTCTTGTGACAATTGCTAAGAACAATGTGCAGCCATATGATGAAGCTGTGTATCCTTGCTCAAAAATGAACTGTGAGCACAGTCCTGTCTGCTCTGTTTAGTCCTTGCACCCTTCCTGTCCTTCTAAGAAGCCACCTTTCTCCTCTCATCAACTGAATGAAACCTGTTCCATCTCTCCCATCCCTACTCCTAATATTATATGTGGCTTACATGTTGATTCCCCCCAAAACTTCTCCTCCCTTCTATTACTGCACATTACTGAAAGCTTCCCAGCAGTGGAAAAACAGGTTAACTTCACTGGTTAAAAAAAAAAAATCCCATAACAGTAATCTCTTTATTTCAGGAAACTTTTCCACTCAAAATCTCTTGGTAATTCTCCTAAATCTCAGTAAAGACAGTTATTAAAATTCTCTAGCTCAACATTGACCAGCTATGTTAGAGGTAAAGTACTGTTCAGACAAGAAAGGTGTGGGTATTGTACAAACTGCTAAGACACACGCATGTACATGAAATAGATTAGTAGCATTAGGAGAATATTGAAAAGTACTTTAACAGCACCAACCCACACTGCTTCAGTTTTTCACCAGGAAATATCGTTCATGGAGTACATAAAGTATCACTGATCTACAGAGTACTCACAGGAATTGTTTTTAGACACCTAATACAGCCAACTAAATTACCTGCATACTGCTCATAGATGGCCTATGTACTCAGTGAAAGGACAAGGGTTCTTCCAGCATAGAATTCAGATTGCCCCAGAAAGTGCTGTATTCTGAAATCACCTTTTGGAAGAGTCTGTCCCTTTTCTGTAAATTTGAAAGAGTCCGGGTAATTCAATTGTCTACAGCTAGTGAGTCTGAATAGGTCTCTACCTTCTCCATTCATCTGGGATATTTTGTTGGTTTGCATATACTTGTGAACTTAGGAAGGAATGCTTTTTGGGAGCAGTGAAATGTTCTTTTTTTTTTTTTCAATTGAGTTATTTATTTAATGGCAAACAGTCTCACCTGCATCATAGGCTACACTCAACTCCTCTTTATAGTGATTAGTACTCAATTAGAAACTGCAGAGTTTGCAATACCTAATATTCTCAAAACTCCACTCTAGGTCTAACACCATTTTTGTCACTGAGGCTTGAAAATTGAGAAAGGTTTATTACTGCCTGTCTTTTCTAAGGTGAGAGCTCCTTGCCCTTCTGGGGGCGAAGGTCTCTGCTGTGCATTCCTCTACATTACTTACAACAAAGATGCAATGCTTCATCCTTGCCCAATTCTTCACGTTTCTTAGCAAACATGCCATTTGCACCATCTGACTCCTCCTCACCCCCCGGCCTATGACCTTACAGCTCAAAAATGGCTGAGAAGATTTTCCTTCTAAGTCTTCCTGAGTCTAAGATCAAAACCATAAAGTCTTAAGCTCTGTGACAAACACATATTGAATTATTCAACTATATATTAAACACCCCTAAAAAAAATCAGAGCACTGTACACATAAACCAATAGGCTGTTCAGCACGCTTAATGTAAACATCTACCAGTCGGACCCTGAAGAATTCTGTTTGCTAGAGGTCTCTTGTCTTGTTGCCTACGTGTCTCCTGAAAGAGCAACATGGAACAGAGATCCTACTCTTAAAAAGTCCAGTACTTGAAGAGCAAGGCTGACTGGCAACAGCAGAGTGCATCTGGCCCCCTGGACTATACCAGACGTCATGTATATTCCTCTACCATAGATTTCTAAAGCCTTATCTATATCAGGAGTTCATTTCACAGCCTCTAGTCTCTTATTGTCAGTTTTTAATTTTCCACTCCCCTAGCACCAGTTTGCCCCCTTTTCTTGGACCCTGAAACTATTTCCACAATATTTAAATCCATCTTCAACCTCGATGTGCAGTTAAGGAAGAAAGAAAAATAACCAAGACCAGCTCACTTAAAATGGCTCTGGGCACAGGAAAGAATTCTCCATATTTCTTGTTGAAATGTTGTGCTATATCTTGGGCTAGTTCCAGGTGCAGGACTTGATCTTCTCCAACAGGAACACGTGTTGACCTTTTAATAAAAGACAGATACAGGAAACTCAGCAAAGCTCTCTGGTTCTGCTGCAATGTTACTCAAGACTGTCACAGCTTCTGCCATGACAGAGGGCCAGATTGAGCCAAACACTCAGTCCCAGCTAGACATAGGTGCTGTGGGAACAAGACCCAAACTGACCATATTCAAGGATGACTCTGCTTTTTGTGCTGAACTGAAGCACATACCCGAGGGCAAAAATAGCCCTTTGTGAAGACATATATGGCAAAGATACCTGTAAGGGCAACTCATTAAACTCAACTCACAGAAAGGTTTCTGCTGTATCTTCTGCTGTCTCTTTAGAGATCAAAGAGCACATGTTATAGTGTGCAAACAAAGTAAGAGAGATCTGCAAGGCATAAAGTACAAGCACCTTGTCATGTCAACTCTCAGGAAAACATTACTGTTGTTGAGGAATTACTACTGAGGATGTATCAAGGGAAGGAAAGAAGGGAATGTTTCTTCCTCATGGGTCACAATTGTATAAATCATGTGGTCCAGTGTCTCCATTGTCACAAGTGTTATTAGAGGATTAGAACTGCTAGATTCAAAGGATAATTTGATCTTCTGCATTAAACTCAATGGCTTGAATACACTTCTGGAGGGAAACACAATCTGCATCAGAGGACATAAGGAGGTGAAGAATCCATTACTTCCCCTGGTGATTCTTTCCCACAGTTAATCATACTTGCTAAAAATGTATGATTCGTTCAGATGAGGCAAACTTGAAATCTTGCCAGCTTTTGATTACTCTCCCATCCCCCAGCAGATTTTTTTTTTCCTAAGGCTTAAGGGGTATTCAGCTCTGAATACTGGACATGTTCCAAAGTAAGGAAGTTCACTATGCATCTTTTAAGTTCCCAGAAAATTTCAGATCAACACGGTACTCTTTCCTTCCGATTCTGAATTACTGGGCTGACATCCAGGAATCAATTTGTCCACCTTTATTCCCAACCAGCCAGTAAGGCAACCTAAAAACAGTTACAGTGGTCAATAGGAAATCACAGTGGCCTATAACAGAGAGCAAATCAGTTACCATAATCAATATACTTTAAGCGGGTCAAAAGAAATGTTTCCATATGCCAAAATGGTTCCATATTCACAAAGTTTGCCACCAAACAGAAAACATATTATCTCTATAAAAGCCTCTGCATGATACTTTGCCTTTTTTCCTTGCAGGCCTTTTTTTTCTTTTATATTTCTGTTCTGGTGCTATTTTTACTCCTTTCTGTCATGTATTTACCTTCTGTCCATTTTCCCGTCTCTTTGATCCTTGGTTCATCTGAGTTAGTACTGTTTCTCCCCCTCCTCCAGCTCTAAATTCTACTTCATGACTGCTGTTCCCTTCCTGTGTTTTAATTTCTCCCTAATTCTTGTTCCTTATATTATTTTGTTTACATTAAAACATTTCTTATTAAAGATATTAAGTCAAATTTCTTCAAAGAGATATTGTTTCTCTTTCACTTCCTTGTTTTGTGCTCTGTGTGAACAGCCTGCTGTTAAAATAGATAGTAGCCAAAAAACCACTGGCTTTACTAAGGAAAGATGAAACACCTGATCTTATTAGAGATGGAAGAGACTGACATGGTTGAGCTCAATGAAAACAATGTTGGTTTCTGAAAATGTCTAAATTTCACGCTTAAATACTTGACATTCAAGTCACTCAAATATTTGACAATCAAATGGGACTCGCTTCAAATAAAATCATTATAATATTCAAATTAATTCTGACCTTTGCTTGCTTCCTGGTATTTTTAGTTAAAATTCAGGTAAATTAGAAATACCATCTCTTGGTCTTCTAACAGTACTGTTTTCCCTACTATGATCACTTAACATGAAATTTCTCTAGATACATTTTTCTGAATTCACAACTGGTTAATCTGGTTATTCTGTCCTGTATTACTTCTCTGTCCCAACCAATACTCACAACTTCCTTCAGAACAATGCCACAATGTACATATGCTCCGAACATAAAAATAATTCATACATGGTGCAATGTCTCTAACATTTGCTTACCGAGACAGTTTAAATCATATTATGAAATACAACCACTCATGACAATGCACTACAAATTCTACCAGCCAGGCTACAGGCTTAGGCATGCTGAGTCACCTGTCCCTCACTAGGGGCTATTCCCATTGCAGCACACAGCAGAACACAGAGAAAACTGAACTAGCCCAGGTACTACAAGGCACAGTCAATAACTTACTTTCTTCCATCACTGTGAACTGGCCTACACAGAATCCCCCACTAATATTGGTATACTACATACAGACAGTTTAAGTATCTCTACAGTACACCACACAAAATAACGCAGAACTGCTTAAAAAAAAGGTGTATCTGTGTGAAAATGTAATATGTATAACTAAACATCAGTCTGTTATAATTCCCTAAGAATTATTCTCACGTGACCAGCTTTTGCTCTTTACAGCCCTGTCAGCTGCTTTTTAACCAGGATAAATTTCAACCAGCCACTTGAGAGTCTGTCATCCATTTCCAATCTTCTGATCTAATCACACCCAGCTCCCCTGCTTAATAAGTTAGCACGTTGACCTGACAAACATTCATTCCAGTGTAGCTGAACAGACATTGCCCATGGGCTCACGTTCTGCCTCTTACTTGTACAGCAAAATATCTGCTGCTTGAAGCACGGGGTAGGTCAACAAACCAACAGTTCCTTCGCTATTCTGGCTGGCACGCTTCATCTGTTTGAAAAAGAAAAACAGAGAAGAATCACACTTTTGACTAATGGTATCAAAGTCTGTGATTTTAATTAATTAGAATTCTGACTAATTGAGTAATTGATTATGTTAGAGCTCTACAGATGACAGCGTCATGTAAACTCCACTCCTTATGAATATATACATTCTGGTTTATGCCCTATATTTATGAATTTCCCTACAGTTTTCTGATATTCTAGTGAGAAGGGAACATAGGATCTCTTTTGTTTTCTGTTTGTAAACTTATTAATTGAAATGATTTCAAATGCAAAACCATCAGGCTGAGTAATTACACTTGTACATTACACAAACTTTACTTTTTATTTTGCATCTTCAGCAATACATTTTTGAAACACTTCATAACAGAGATATAAAAAAGTATTAATACCTGTGTTTCACAGAAAAGGGATGAAGACACAGTGATCACACACAGTCACGAGGACAGCCAGCGACAGCTGGGAGAGCCCGGAACTACAGAGGCAGAGTTCAGTGTTGTCTCCATTAGCTCACACTGCTCCCCACAACTCACCTAATGCATTCAAGTCCTCTACTGCTGCACGATACGGATCATCTGGATCAAGACAGTGAGGCTACATACACTAACTCTGTTCTAGCAATGGCATATCTGTGTTTTATATTTAGCAATAAATATACTAACTCCCTTGAAATCGGAGTTATTTCATTAGGACTGTTCAAATACACTTAAGATTTTTCTCATACTCTCCTACAGATCCTATATTCTGTCTACATCTTTGAGTGCCTAGGGTTCAGGGAACCTAATTTGCAAAACCTAGCACTTGTAACACCTATCTGTAGGTCTGGAAAGTCATTCCAGTCAAAGTAGGATTTAAGAGCTTAACTTTAGAACCCCAGGTTTGAAAAGGTTTGCTTTAATCTATGCCATGCATTAACACTGGTTGCTGTATTTAAGTTTTACTGGTTTTATTTAATTAAGAAGGAAAACAGGAAAAAAGAAAACATCTGGAGGTATTTAAGACTGCTCTGAACTCTGCAAGCCAAACTGCTCTTAAGCTGTTGGCTTTTTTTTTCCTTTTTCAGATACTTCTTTCGCCTGTCTTTTGCTTTTTCTGCTTACTAAATGTCAAAGTAAAATACAAGGAAATTAAATGCAAGAACTGTTGATGCAGTCATGCTGATGCAGCACCAAGATTAAGAAGATGAACATTTGAAACTTGTAAAGGCAAACATTTAAGATACAATATCACTCAGCACATTTTTAATATTTATAATTTCTATACTCCTCTTCAAACATATGCCTTTTTCGAACATTCTTCCACAAAATCTACAGAGCAACCACTCTTTATAGTGGAAAAAGAAAAGCTGTTTATGGAACTCCCTTATCTGCAAGGCTCAGGGTTCCCACTGCAATATCTTGCAGTACTTTTGCATTATTAAATAAGCATTGAAATAACTCTGAACATTCTAGCAAAATCATGTTAACAACACTAAACAAACCTCGTATTTAGCACAATTTCTGCAAGTGTCTACAAAAACCACAATTCTGTAGCTTCCAGCAGGAAAACATTCAATGAGAGGAACAGACTTGGAGAAACATGTTTTCCCCCTTTCACCACAGGACTACAGAACTACTTAAACCTAAAACAAGAATAACCAAGGTACAGTTGGTACTTCATAGATGACAAGTATTTCCAGGACAACATTTCTACTGAATTCCCATAAATTTCTTTTCAATTTACCAAACTGTCCATACCTTCCACTGGGGCAAACGTAGCAGACGTGGCACATTAGTTAAGCACCCAAGAATCCAGGCGAGTTCTGCATGCTCAGGAACCTGAAAGTATGACGTTAGAATCTATTTAAATCTTCTTCTTTTATACACATATTTTCTCAAAGTCAATAAGAATAAATAGTATCAAAGCCCAGAAAACCATTTATTTCTGTATATTACTTTTTCATTAAGGTCAAGTGACAAGCTGAATGGAAAGTTTTGGACACTGCCAGGATTGAATGCTCTACATTAAAGTAGTATAGCAAGGTTCTTGATCCTATCCACTCATATTCTAAACAAGAAAGAAAATGTTTCAGCAGTAGCAGAGTTAAACACACATATAGACTAACCAGATGCTTGCCACTGTGTCACAGCCTCTTCACACTTTTAGATAATACTTTAATAGTTAAAAAACCTCTTTGCTTTTCTCATTTCCAGTGCCAGTAAGTTACCCAAGCTTTATTTCTTCTCCAAGAGAGTCCCAAATGCAGATTTTCCTCACTTGTCCTCACCAGCCTCACTTGCGCCTTACAGCCATCCCTTCTGCCCATGGCTCCAGGAATTCCACGTAAGCTCAGGCCAGACTGCCCCAGTCCTTGCCTGAGCCACAACTGCACTGCAGCACGGCTGGCAGCAACCTAACCACAGATCAATCCTTCACAGAAACCCCAGCTAACTGCCAGGGAAAAAGCAGAGCTGGGCTGCTCCACAGAGACACAACCGAGAAGAGACACAACCCAGGCAGGAACGGGTTTCTCTGTGACCCGGACAATGCACTGATAGGGCAAGGGTGGTGGCAGTGGCAGTCTGGTGACCACCAGACACAGAAAGGTAATCAGTCACACCTGAGGACAAACCAGGGAACCAGTGAGAAACTCGGGGCAGCGGGGATAGGGTTGAGCACAGGGACATAAGGATGTAGTTCAGGTGAAGACAGGCGGCCTGAGCTGAAGTGGAGCCCTGGGGAACTGTGCAGAAAGTGTGTGGCTGGAGGGTCCAGGTGAGGCTTGTCAGGACTTTAGATGCACCAAGAGGTCTTAATGACACTGACCTGTTTGCAAAATAGGAATAATAGCTGAAGTTTACTATGGGACAGCCTGAATTGTGGCTTAATTTGCCCCTCAGTTCTGCAACCCCATCAAAACCAATACTGACATGTAAGTGAAAGAGGATCAGGCCTCTGAATATCCTTTACTACAAGGGTGGTTTAAAAAGATATAAAAAATCCCACTTCAGCTCATACAAGAAAACCTTTATTTAATATTCAGGGGAAACTGTGCTGATAGTGAAATTTTAATAGTTTCAGAAAGATGTCAGACAGAGTGATTGCTGCCCTCCTGCTAAGAGGAAGACTTTCTAGAGGCAGAGACAAGAAATGTGTTGTGTCAACAACCAATGTTGGATGAGCCCATGTTTACCTTCTTTACATAATACACTTCAGCTTTTGCATTTCAAATGTTCATTTTAGGATTAGTAAAAGAGGCAAACATTGATGATGCATATGCTCTACTTTAATTTCTTTCTTGTCTTTCTGTATGTTTTTAGTTAGCTATATAGATGCTAATCATCAAAAGAAAAAGGTAACCTATGTTCTGCTTTTTTTCTTACATACTTGATTCACTCTTTTCAATACTGGCAGGTTTGAACGTTTAATGCTAACTGTCTCAAAGATGTTCAAAGCTTCATGCCTGCAACATGATATAACAACCCAGATGGACGGCAGTAAAAAGTGTTTGTTAACAAGTAAGAATTACTAGCATTATTAATTGCAATTCCTTTGTTGTCACATTTTCAATATAGTAATTTCCTAGCTAGCAGTCATTGGACTACTTTGGTGACCAACGTGTAGAAGCATCCAACCTTCAGACTACAGCTCAGTGGTTAGAAATATGAAACATTTCAGGTTGATTCTTTCCCTTCTTTCTGCCTTTCCCACAGACTCAGGGTTTTTATTAATTCCCTCATGCTTATTTGACCCACAATCTTCCGTGCACAAGACAAAGTGCAACAAAATACCCGGAGTAGAATGAACTTCATGGAAAATACTAAGCTCAAGACTCCTATTTCATTTAGAAGGAATCACCATCTGGTTCAAAGTAGTTTCTCATTTCTTTCTTCTAGTCACGGATGGAGAGGAGATGGTGCTCTGTTGCCCTTGTGTTGACAAGAATCCTCTCTAAAAGCTATGCAGTCATTGATTCAGCTCTGTCAGATGTTGCTTTCGCAGCCAAGACTGCACGTGTGTGGATCAGTGGATTTGACATTACATAAGTTACCAAAACACCAAGTGATCTAAACAGCATTTGTTGGGTTCAAGACACAGTTCTGGGTCTCACCAAGTTATACTCATTTCCAATCTTCAAACACACAGTCCTTTCCTAAGTAAGACTAAAGTGCTGAATATGCTGAAGAAAAAGCCTGATAAAATGTGGACAAAATATCTAAGAGTGTACCAAAGGGTAGAGATTTCAGTTGGAATAAAATTCAGTACTGGGGGCTAATGAGTTAACATTCATCATCCAAATTGCAGTAACTGACTGTATATTGGTGTGTGAATCAGGAGGTTCTAGGCTTAAACCACAAATCATTTGTCAGAATAAATAATGGTTTAAGCTACTGTGTTTTACTTGGCAAGAGTGGCAGGTAATTGCTGCCTTTGGTTGGTTATGGTGTATCTGCTCAAATGTTACTCATTTAGCTACAGTATTCCATCACATTGATTGTATTCATTTGATACAAGGAAACTGGAAGACATGATGATCTACATGACACCAGTAAAATAAATGCTCAGTCTACTCTTCCTTTCACTGAGCAATACCCATGGATCACATACAGGAGAAGCCATTCTCCCAGACAAACTCCATCAACTTCTTGCTGCAGGTCCATTTAAAACTGCAAGCAAGTGCCTTCATTAAACAGCCAAAACACAAAATACGAAATAAAACTGTGCTGAATCACAACAAAGGCAATGCAGCCTCGTGCTCTGTTTCCAGGAGTAGCAACTGGGGCAAACACATGAGCCTACTGCTTCCTACACTATCTTCCCCTCACAGTTCTCCAGCCTCCATAATTGTTGTACTAGGGAATATCAGAAGGTATTATCCCTGGCCCAGTCCTGGTAACATATCCAGGTTCCCCAGGAACGTGTCTAATCCCTTTCTGAAGCAGCTGATACTGCCCACTTCACAACGACATGCAGCAATAAGCTCCAGAGGCTTAAACCTGATGGGTAAAGAAATACTTTAATTTAACCACTAATGTATCCATGTTTGTTTACTGCTTTTGAATACCACCTGTTTCTTATATTGCACAATTTGGTGAGCAATTCCACATTCAGCTTATTCAGTATTTTTCTGATTTTGTAAACTTCAACTGCATATATGCCTCAGCCTGCTCCTCTGCAAACTGAAGCAACCCTGACTTCTGAATTTTTCCTTCTTAAGGCAGTTACTCTATCCCCTGTTGCATGAATTCCTCTTCTTTGTATCATATCTAATTCATTAGTTCTTTCTGGAGATGTAGGCTCTGAAACTTTACCCAATATTCAAAAAATGGGCACACTAAGATTTTGTATGGCGACAAAACATCATCTCTCTCTTATTCACAATACCCATTCTGGTGATGTGGTGATGATGACATACTATTGGCTTTTTTGAAAATTGCTTATGCTGAGCCAATGATTTCAGAGAACTGCCAGTGATGACTCCAGGAGTTTCTTTCCTGCAGTGTATGAAGAAGGTTTAGATGACTTTTACCTAGAAGTTTTAAAGTATTGAAAACTCTTCCACCCCTTATTTGCCTGCCTACTCTGTTTTATGAGTTCTTTTGGAGCTCCTTTCCTTGGCATAGCATTTGGCTACCCATAACAACTTAGCATGGCCCATGAACTTCTGTTCACTACCTTCTTCAGGTCATGAAAGAATGTGTTGACCAGAACTGCTCCCAGCGAGAATCCCTGAGGATCATGACTGCTGACTCTGCCATTCAAAAAAAAGTGAGCGTTATGGCCTGCATGGCTTTCAACAATGAAGAGACAGGAAACAGAGATGAGACACCTCGTATTTGCAAAAATCTGCAAAATTATTTTCAGCTGATTCCACTTGTGTTAGGTAGCGTTAATCGTGCCATCACAAGGAAAACCTTTATCAAAGAAGCATCACTTTTCACATAGTTTTCATTAAAAAGAGTAGGGCTGTTGGAGAGGTGATCTGCTTGCTTTTTAAATTTATTTTAAAGGAGGTTACCCAATAATCTAACCAGGATTTCAAGAAATAAAGTATAAAGAGTTCCAAATAATTCAGGCTATTCTGTGTATACTTTAACCAGTAAAGAACTCATTTTGTTTTGTATTTTAAAATTTGGCAACAAACTACTCTCCAGAGCTATGATGTATTTCAGGAATTATCCACCTTCTCAAAAGAGAACAGATAATAATAAACTTAACTCTTTTCCAGAGAAGACATAGTTTTCTCAACAGTGCCCTGTCCCCCAAATATGTCAGTATAAAACCAGTACAAATGGTAGAAAAGCAGAATTACATCTCCAACTAACAAAACTCACAACCAGTGACAGTTCCTGAATTGTATGTCAAACCAAACTCCAAGAATGTCACAACCACTGGTAATTCTGAAAATCGGCTACCTAATCAATTAAATCCTTGAGGTCAACTTCAGCTACTTTTGTGCCCTAAAAAAAGTACAATAGCCTGTTTTCAATATAAACATTATTTTCTTGGGAAATATTTCTTGCAGCCTTTCTGAAAATATTTCCAGGAATAACAGTCTTTTAAGTGCTCTATTTATTGTTTCCCTTTACGAAGTCAACGATTTCCCATTAAAAACTTTCCAAAAAACCTTAACCTGATCCATATAGTGATTTTTAGACAGCCCAAATAATACCCTTTGCTCTTCTCAGTAAATACATCAAATTTCTCTTTTTTCCTGCTCTGTGCTCTTGCTCATTTTAACACAGTGTTCTTTCCTAATCTCATACAAGTCTGTAAAAAACATCAACAGTTCTCAAAGGGTTGAGATGGTCATCTCTATGCTATTACCAGGGACACATTTCCTCCTTCAATCTCCACTGCATTAAGCATCCCCCACAACCTGGCTTACTAATCAGTAATCAAAGAGTATTTCCCGAGCAAACTACTTACATTCCTTCCTTGTGGCCTGACAAGGCCAAGGCTGCACAGCCAGATTCCTTTTATTTTTTTAAGCACACTCATTTAACAGAGGTGACCACTTCCAAATGATAATGAGCAGTTATCTAAAAGGCACAAACATTTCTGTTTCTTTACCTGACTGCCTGCTCCTCCCTTTTAAAGACAAATAGCTTCTTAATTATTTACTTGTGCAGCCATCTGAAGTTATTAAACTCAGATCATAGTTTATACTTGGATCATCTCTGGAGCATTACATGCTGAAGTAGAATCTCAGGGCTTCTTCCTGCAGATCTACTTTTTTTGTCCTTGATCCTAGCTGTTCCTTACCAAATTATTGCTGATATTCCCTGACCATGGCCAATGATACATACACGGAAAACCAGTAGCTACTTTTAGGCCAAATAATTCTAGATGACTTTTTATGATGAGACATATAGCTGAGGAGGACAGCAAGCCATGAGATTCACGAACAACAGTGGAAGAGGCATGAATACTGGAAGCAGATCTGAAAGCAGGCAAATCAGCTACACTGGGCCTCTGCTTTCTGAAGTTATAATACAAACTTGTGTGTTGGCAGCTGAAGTGGCTTTCTGCAAAAAGAGATGCAGTGTTTAATTTTCAAGATGGACTTCCTCAAGTTGCAACTTATCGTCCTTCTCTGTAAGGCACTGCAAATTTGCTGCATATCTATCCTGTGGAAACAGTTTCCACTCAGCAGTGTAAATGATAGCCCTCATTAAGGGCTACCATTTTAAATGGGCAGTAAATTTCAAAGATTTAATTTTGACAGTGTAGAGTACAAACAAATAGGTCTGAGGAGGTAATTTGGATAGCTGTGTACTAAAAGAAATTGGAACAGAGAAGGGAGAGAGCCCTACATTTAAAAAGAAATCAAACCTTTTTTAAGGACTTTTGTCTCTTCTCGAAGTAGCAGTTAGATCTTCTGCAATATTCAAGAGGTCTTTTTTTAAAAAAACAAATGATGCTCATATTTTTCTTTAATAAGAGGTAAGGTTTTATTAATGCCTAAGGTTGCAAGCAATAAGTTCAAGATACTGCGTGATGTACCTCTATATTATACAGCTAAAGAAAAAACAAGCCATAAACAGGACAAATAGACTACTCCTGAATCAAATGTACACAGTGTAGGTACTCTTATGACGGAAAATTTGACACAGTATCCAAAATTCCCATTCAAAGAAATAATTGATTGGGTAGAATAAGTTTATGGTTACAAAGGCAGTATCAGATTTAAAGAACATGTCAAGCAATGTATTGACTTGGGGCGTGGTTATCTAGTTATTGTCAGTAAATCTGTCAGTATCCACAGCTTTCACCTTTACCTTGGAACAATTTAGTCACTTATCCTTATTTGTATTTGGCTAAAACTTAGAGAAATGAGATCTGTCTCTCCTTCCTGAAGAACCTGAACAAGAATATTCCTACTGAAATCAAGTTTTACTGATTATAAGCCCATATTGACCACAGTAATTTGGCTAAAGCACCCTTTCCTCTCCTTTACTGATTATGAAATTAACTTATTTTCAGAAACACTCTCCTAGTATAATCCACAATACTGTTTGAATAATTAGTTTGGTATGTCCAGAAGACTCGTGAAGAGAGGAAAGTATAACAGCTACATAATAGTATGAGATGAACATGGTAAATTAAGGCAGAAAGGAAAAAAAAAAGAAATCTTAGTGAACCATGACTTTCCTTCCCACTGAGCTCTAGCTATGTCTAGTCTAGTCCATGAGAGAGAAAACAGAGGAATGAGAGAAGCAGAGTAATTTTCTAAATTAAACAGTCACATACTTCCTCCTATGACAGGAAGTTTTCAATGGACCGTGCTAAATTAATGTACTTTAATGAATTTATAAGCTATGATGCAATGGAAGCTTTTCAGCCCCTCTGAAAATTGGACAAGGGGTAGTGTGAATCTATTCAAACTCTGCCCACAAAACAAAGCAGATGGATACTTCTGGAAAATAACAGCAGTGAAACAGTGTACACATTTGTATTGCTGTATTTTGGCTGTTGGAGCTCAGGCTAAGACAAATTTGCAAATTCCCACCTCCCAGAGTTACTGCTTCAATTTGCTTGCACACTACAAGAATACTGCAGCTGATTATACTCAGAAAATAAATCACCCTATCCAGAAGGATGAAAACTGCAATTTTCCGCCCAGAAACTGAACATTATGTTGTCCAGAAACTCACAGGACTCCTCAGAGTAGTGTTCATGCAGTGTATCAACCACTGCCTGCTGAATCAACTCTGATGGAATTTTAGTTTCTCTTGGGATATTTAGCATGTGTCTACTACAACTGATAGGTGGACAGGAAGAACAGTCAGAGACCACATAAAAGCAAAATCAGTTTCTAGTATTGTTTTGACTGTGAAGCAGATGAGATACAAGACGGTTATGGGTAAGAACTGAAATGTGCAGTGTGCCCACCACGAATCAGAGAAAAGGGGTTACACCATATAAGTTTACCATGTGTGCAGATTGCACACTGTCTACCTTATTTACTCTCCCATAGTCCTTCTTTGGTTTTAATAAAAGATCTAAGTTTTATGAAAGACGACTGTTACAGCTTTTATCAGTTATGGTACAATTTAAGGAATATATTTTCTGTTTCTTCTCATAGTCTCACAAGATGTTGTATAAGTCATTATTCCATCACTTCTTTTTTATGCCTGGTAGACAAAGGCAGCCACTTAGAGGATATCTTGACATTATTTTCTGTTAGAGGGCTTCACAGAGCTTGCAGCTGTATTCCAAATAAAAATGCACTATTTTGAAATATACATTTATTTTTATTTTTATTCTTACTAAAATTGTCACTTCCCACTTGAGAAAATATAATTAAACAAGCTGTAATTAAAGAGCTTCTCTCACTGGGAGGCCATTTTACTGTCCAACATATACCACAATTGTTTTCCTAGATACTCTAATTAAATGTGCTTCAAATATAATATAACCCTTCACAGACAATGTGGTTCCAACACTACCCTAATTATTCATCACCATCCTTCTTGCTTCTAAATATTTTCAAGTTATCATCACTTATTCTGTGTAGTCACTACTTCCCTAAGCTGGAATCAAGTTTTTATACGGCAATGTAGATGTGAGGGGTACTTGTTGAACTGATTCAGACCAAGTATACAGCCAGCCATTAACTTACTGTTTGTACATGTTATAAAACAATATAATCTATAAATGGTAAATTATGAAGCATACAAAACTAATTTTAACCCAACTAGAAGTTTCCATTTATTGGTAATTTAGCTGTATATCCAATATGTAAGACCATAGCCCATATGCTCTCTAATCAATACAATAAAACTTAACCTGTGGAAAATTTGTCACTTTTATTTAATTTTAGTTGAAAGGCAAGGACATTACTGAAATCTGTTCTGGGATTCCAGGTCAACTTCACCTGTATCCTTATCACAGCAGCACCTTTTGGATCTAGTACAAGCATGAGAGGTATCTGTTCTCACCACACTTTCTCCCAGCAGTCAGTCTGTGATTAATATTGTTCAGCCTTTTGCCTCTTGCTTGTACTGAAACAGATGATAGGATAAAGTGTGTGAAATTCTGGAGGCAGATATTTCAGATATCTCTGGATTAGAGATTTGTAAAAAAACCTAAGTAAGTAGAGTAAGTGAAACCCTTACCAAAAGGCACAGGCCTTTTGAGAAACCAAGTAGCATTATTTTTTTCACATATGGCAAACATATTCCAGAGAAGCAACACAAGCAGCAAAACACAGAAAGAGTAAGCCAAACAAACAAACAAAGGATGAAAAATCCCCTTTTCAGCAATTCTAGACCACTCTTGCCCAGTGTTATCAAGAGAAAGTGAGAGAACACCACAGCATTAACATCAACGATTGCATGAGTAATTCCCTTAGTGGGGCTTACCATTACTAGCATATTTTTGCAGTGCAAGAATTTCATTCTGCCTTTACTGCTACAGAATCGGGGTACAGAAAAAGTCATTAGTTGTGGTGGGTTTTGGTGATTAAAAGTTCTTCAATCATAATTTTGTTGCATGATGTTTATTTAAAAAAATGTACAGAAATGTCATTCAGAAGTAAGTAAAGAAACATTTTTGTGATCTACAGATTTGGTAATTTTTTAGACAGAACTCAAAATACAACAATAATGCAGCATGCTAAGCTACTGAGAATTCTCTCATTTTGCCATTTGATCTGATATTGAAAAAACCTACTCTGTCCATAACTTAATATCTAATCCAGTTCTCTATTTGTGGCTGGATTTTCACTGCTTTCTGTTGACACCTCTGGAAATTCACAACCTATTTCAGTATACAATCACTTTTGGTCACTTTGCTTTACACCTCAGCCAAATGTTTGTAAACAAAGTGGGGCTTTTTTAGACCACCCTTGCAGATTGCTACAGTGGCTGAAAAGCAGGCCAGCTCCTTTTTTTTCCCTGAAATCTGAGATATTTCCAATCAAAATCAAGCAATAAACTTTCTTGATTAGCAATAGCTGCAATCCATCTTACACCTTCGTTTTTAGGAACAATCATCTCGATATTATGACATTCCATAATGTACTATTTCATTATCATACTAAAACAATAATCACATTAGCAAGGTTCCTGTCTCCTTTCCTCACATCAAGAGCTACATGCAGATACTCCTTTTAATTGCTTCCAGAGAAACATCTGGTGCTGCCTATGTAAATGTAACACATCACAGTACATCTCTGGGTATACCTGACCACTTCATACAGCTTGAATAGACTTGGTTTGGGAAAGCTGACAAAGCACTTCAGCCTGGACCTGTGCTGAAACAGTCTATATTCACAAACAATTGTAGTAGTTCTTCTAATTGCAGTGTGACAATGAGATTTCAAAAATATGCTAGTCTCAGTCTGACACTTTCTCTTTGGGGGTTCAAAGATTCAGTCTCTGCATTATTATATTGTGAAAGACAAAACATACTTTCTGTGGTTGAGTGCAATGTAAGATCCTCACTGATAATCTGCTGGTGTCAAGGGAAGCCCGACTGTTGGTTTTAGCAAGACCTGGAAGAGCACTAGTTTAGCTTTTAGACCAGCAGAAACATAAGAAAAGCAACACTGGACCAGATCAAATATCCATCTCTGACAGTAACCAACAAAAAAACGAGAATGTAAGTGTAGAAAAGTATGGATACTCTCCCATCTGTGGTTCCACCATTTCCTGCAGAGGTGACTCCTCACATATGCAACAGTCCCAAAGCAATTTTTCAGATTAATTTGTCGACTCCTTTTCTAAAGTCATATAAATTTCATCAGGGACCGTAACCTGCGTCAAGGGGTTCTGTAGCCCTATTATGGATTTTGTGAAATGCATTATTGTTTTGCATGTGTTGAAACTTCCAGGTGTTGTTTTGATACTTGTGAGTTCACATTCTTCAGTGGATAAAACAATTTCTCCATTTCACTTGCAGTTTTATAAACCTTCACTTTATTCCTCTCTTACCATAACCTATAAAGCATTTTTCCTTCACGCTGAAGAGTCCTCTCCGTGTATCTAGTCACTGATCCTGTGTTGTAACTAATTGAATTGTTCAGTTGTTTGAAAACAAGAAAAAAACCCCTCCAGACTGGTTTTTACTCCATTATTGGCTTGTAACTCACCTTGAGATTATTGCAGTTAATAACTTCATCATTTTGAGGTTTACAAGTCAGAGTAGAGCAAAATTAAAACCCAAGCTGGTAACTTTTTAAAAATGATAAACAGATTTGAAAAAAATAGGATAAATTAATTTAAACGTATTTCCACTAGAATTCTGAGCTCATCTATTTAGACTGGTTTTTAGTACAGAGGAGAAGTGAAGCAGGAAGTATATCTGTCTTCATCAATTCATTAGTCACCAGAGATATAGAGCTATGATTGCCATTTGCAGTTTAACAGCCCCAGGAAACTCTGCCTGTAAAGAATCATGCTGAAAGGGAGAATGCAATACCATTTCATTTTGCCCTGATAAAATTCAGACCCTGTGGGGACATCACCTATGCAGTTCTGTTGCGAGGTGGACGCTCACTTACAGGTGTGTTCACAAGAGCAGAAGCCATTACACATCTGTCTCTGTGGGAAATTACAGAAGGTTGCCAGTTTAGAGCCAGTAACAGAAAGTTCATTGAGCAAGAAATTAAGTTGCGTTCCAGGAAAATAAGATGTGATAGATATATGCCAAGTGGGAAGGTAAGTCCAGAACCCCTTGGGGTGGTCAAGGGAAGCACACGGTTTACATACAAATAATCAGAACAGATGGAAAAACGTGCACCTGAAAAGGAGGTTACAGTAAAGACGGGAAAATAAGTCCCAGAGAAGATGTAAGCCCCGATGATCATGGTGGAACTGATACAAAACTTACCATGTTAATCACCGGTTATTTTGTGACTACTGTACAGCTGGCTGAATAAGTGGCAAGAGCTGATACAAAACCACAGAAACATGTTTTCCTTACCTTTATGGTTACACAGGCCATATTTATGCATTTATGAGTGAACCTTTTGTGACTAAAGGGAGACTTACAGAGATAAATTAGAGGTCTTCTAAGAGATCTTTGAAGTATTTTACTCATAGCCTACACAAACTCCTAGCTCCGCTTCAGAAATTTACAGTGTATTTATCCCTACATGGGCTTCTCAGTCATGGTTTCAGCCTTCAAAACTTCAAAACCGCAGCAAGGGTAAGTTCAAAATCCAACACTGCTAACATTTTCTAGGACCACCAACACAGAGATGGTAAAGGAGGTCGGCAATGCTACACTCATTATTAAGATGTGTGGAAAGCCAATTAATCAGAAACGAATCTGACATAACAGGAGCACTCACCAGTGACTGGCGGAACAGGACACACTTCTTTGGGTCAATCCCACAGGCAAGGATGGCAGCAGTGGTGTCCAGGATGTTTTGGCGCAGGACAGCTGGCTCCTTGGGCATGGTGAGAGAGTGCATGTCCATGATGCTATAGAGCACTGAGCTGCACTTCTGCAGATTCACCCAGTTCTGAATGGCTCCGAGGTAGTTACCCAGATGAGGGGTCCCAGTTGGCTGGATACCAGAGAAAATCCGATCCACGACCATATTCTGTGACAAAGCATTGGTAAAATTAGCACATACATTTTTTTTTACAGATTCTTTTATATTTTAAAGTCATTAAAAAAGCCTCATTTATGCCTGTCTCTTCCCCCGTCCTGTCAGTGTATTAATTATAAATTACCACAGAACTGATAATTGCAGTAAACCAGTTAAAATACTCTATCTTACAACAGAGAGACTGACAACTACCATAATTCTAAGTTGTCAGATTGCATATGCACAAAAAGTACAGCTTGGTGTAAAGACTGGTGAAAAGCTGGTCTCAGAAACCAAGTGGTAGATTCTTCCATCTTCTTTTGCACGAAAGCTCTATGTTTCTCTTCAGTTTCTATATCTACACTTCTGTTTCTATAATCCACTCTGATACAGAAACTTAGGGTCACAGCGTAGAGATATTCAAACATGCAATGTGCCAGTAGATTGCTATGTTAACTCCCATGAACATTGAAGTCTTATTTTTCTAGCTGCAAAGAACATTTCGAGCAGTTCCTGCAAGAAACCTACTTCTTGACCCAAAGGTCAAAGAATAATGAAAAAGATCAAAGTTCTGAAACTACCCATTTTGGCAGCAGTAGAATTTCTAAAAGAGCTCTTCAAAAAAATATAGCTACAGCTCAGGATCACACTTGGAATACTGTCCATGCATCAGGACCAGTAAAATGTCAACATGAGAAAAAAGTTCACAGAGAAACAGCAAAAATAAAAAAAGTCTAAGAAGCTGAGGTTGTGAGCAAAGATTAAAAAGCTTGAAACATGTATAGCTTGGCTAAATGACAGTTACCATCTTAGAAAGTTTGTTTTCCTGCATCCCAGCCCTCCATATGACCATTTTCTCAGAGCCCCGAGCTGTCAGCATATGATCAATTACCTCCCCGACCTTCCCAAAGAATTCCACCATATTCAGAATGTTTTATGTGAAAATGCTTGTTACATGCCAAGTTGTAAGAGCATGCAAGACTGCTCAACTTAAAAATGAGTGCTCCCCCCACCTCAGCAAGCTGTACAATACAAATCCTCAAATCCAAAGACTCAGTTGTGTGGCAGGATCATCAACTTCATTATGCCTGAGGCTGCATAATCTTTTTCCTGCTAACTTTTATGAGTAACATCTATAACTTAGCAGGAAGAATTTATTTACTGATGTAGTCTGTTTTCTTTTCTCTGAATCTCTTACAAATGTGTGTGGGAGAAAAAAAAGTCATACAACTATTAAACCACACAAAATGGCAGTAAAAGTCAAGGCCAAGTACCATTATTTTTAAGTATTAAAAAAAAAGGACTTCAAATTGACTTAATTCATTTTGACTCAGACTTAAGAAAAATTAATGAGAAAGTGTTTCCAAGTGGAAAAGGACTTTTTTATATTTAAAGCAAGATCTATAGCTCAGAAAAGTCTAGACTATTTCTTTCAAAATTTGCTGAACCATTCTCTTTGTTTTTAAAGTAAGCCTGTTTTTCAGATCAAGACAATTTTCTTATCCAATATTTAAGTGTTTGTGCTGACAGACAAGAGCAGCTTTGAGCTAGCTGCCATGCTAATTTCTCCTGCTCACATAAATGCCTACACATTTAAGTCTTGATGGCAACCCCTTCACCCCATCCCAAATATATTCTTGACTTCTATTATGTCCTTGAGTCAGTTTCTAAGTGCTCTTGGAGAACCTCCAGCACAGGAGCTTCAAGGTAGTCACTGCAATGAAAAGCACACCGCTTCTTCCAACAGCAATTCCAGCTTCCAGTCCTCGTGCTCCAGTCCTCAACCACCCATGTGCCTCTTTTCTCCATTACACAAAAATGGAGTTATGATACTCAATCACTCACTTGGCATTTGATTCCCTGTTTTCCTAGGAACCTACATCAGACCATTTCTCACCATTCATAGAATCCACTCACCTCCCACTAAGCCACTACCTGTCCCTAGGACTGCAGCCAGCTTCCTGTTAACACTGAGAAGGGCCAGGTGCTCACCTACAGAAGTAGGAATTAAACATTCCAACACGTATAAATCAGATGAAGTCTTACAGAAACCTGGGATTCACTGGACTTCAGAGCTGTACTTTACTACTACAGGCCTAGAGCAGTTGCTAGGCAATGCAACAGGTACTTTACAGGCATAACAGTTGTCTTACACGTCCATAAAATGTCCTACATTTCTTAACCAAGACAATAAGAAGTCAGGAAGAAAATAGTTGACCACTAACATGGTGTTCTACTCCTACAGGGCTCCCAGAACAGCCAGTTGTTTGTCAGAGCACATAACCTTTTCTCATGTCCATGTCTCCCCTCACCGATGCTCCTTCCCACAATTACTTCTCCCCACAGTACTGTTTGCTTCCTAGTGTCCCTTTACATGCCTGTATAACAACAATCTTCTTCACAGGCCATACTTCTCACAGCCCTGCTCTCCATTTTCTTATCAGATGATTTCATCCCTCCTGTATTCTTTTCTTCCTTCACTTGTGCTTTACAGCCCTTGCTTCCCCAAAGAGCTCATACATGCCTCTCTTGATACACAGCTCTTATCGTGTATCAAGACAGTAAGAAGGCACAGAGAATGCCATGTTAAAGCTATTACTATTATTACCAATTAAGCTATTACTGCCTTGACTCCAGTGACTTTACATAAAATATGTCTTCTATCTGCACAGTTATAAAAGCTAAGAAACTTCATCATGTGCCAGAAATGCACTATGGACTTGCATCAATTAAAGTATGTTAGGATGACCAAGTTAAAGCATAGTGCAGAATCTTCCAACTTCAGTCTAGTAAAAGACAGCATCACCTGAAATGTCTCCTGATGTTACAGCTTCTTCTCCCTGGGACCCTGAAGCTGGTGCTACTTCAGTGCAGGAGCAGCTCGACCCTGTAGGGTAACTGTGTGTTATACCAGAAAGCAGGAATTTCTGTGCAGTCAGCACAAATCAGCTCATGTGCCAATACCTTGACCCAAAAAGTGCTGACACCCTGAGCCTGTGGAGAACAGTTGTGTCTAGAAACTTTGTTGGTTCCCAAGTCAGGCAGGCTCCCTTCCCTTGCAGTCGCAGTCCTTGCTTCGTATGCTTCCCATAACATGTTCATTACCTGCATTTTCAACTTCTCAGATCACTGTCCAGTTTGTAGATTACGTTACTATGAGCACAATTGTGTCCCTTAATGTGAGTAAAATCCACCCAACACATAACAATGCAATAGTGACATTTAAATAGGCAGTTTGAGAATGTCTTTCACCAAGAAAATACAAGACATCAGTGTCTCAACATAAACTGTATGTTCAAATACTGCACTACTCCAAATACTCAAAGGCTAACAATGAACTAATGAAAGGTAGGTTTGTTGTAATACTACATAAGTTAGCATCTGGTGATACACTACATGTTGAAAAGAAAACACACAATATACAACGTAAAATGGACAGAGTTTCATATAAAGAGAGAACTAAGTTCTCTACCCATTAGAGAGAATACCTGTGAAGGCAAGCATGACATCTTTAAGGGTGCTTTGTATGTTCAAATGGTAAACAAATACTTACAAAAAGTTTTTTCAGTATAAGGGCAATAAATAGCAAATGAAGCATTAGAAACAAACAGTAGCAGTATTATATTCAGTCTAAGCTCAGCAATTAGTTAACCTAAAGTACAGAATTCACAGAAATAAGTAAATCCAATAATGAAAACTGAGCTAGGCTGAACCTGAGTAAAGCATTAGCAAATCCTTTACAAAGAACAAACCCATACTGGCTCCCAGCTGAGGGACCAGTTGACTAGAGGTCTTTCATCTTTAACTCCTTTGATTCCATTTAACAACATAAAGCACGAGAAGTTACAGCAAATAGGGTGGCATGAAATATTCCATTGTGTTAGCAGAAGTCTATATGAAAAAAATCCCCCACAAAACACCCTCAAATGAATCTTGGATTTCTTGCACTAAAAATATACAGAGAACATTGCTCCTTTGGAGAGAGTTTATGTTCCCTGTTTGTTCACTCCATGAGAAGCAGCGGGCAGCATAGCAGCGTGGCAGGGGACTTCTGCCTGGTACCATGAAATCATGGGGCTGGAATGTACTTCAATGGAGCTGTTAGGTCAGGGGATGGGAGCTGTGTGCTCCAAAGTACTGGAGTTGGAAAAGGATAAAAACAAAAGGAGTGAAGACTTCCCAATGGAGCAGAGTGAAAGCCACAAGACATGCAGCTCCAGCCCACAGGCACTCACTCATTCAGACATCTGTAGTAAGCACAGTGTGAGCCTGCTGTTCGTATGTTTAACTCTGTGTGGTGTGTGCACCTACACCAGTAGTGCTGCATATTAACCCTTGCTCCTGTTAAGAGTGCAGTATCTGACAGATGACTTAGCATCTACTTTTGTTTTCTCTTTGAGAGACCTCTGCATGGCAATTCTAAACACCACAGTGCATTTCTCAGCTGCATTACCAAATGAAGCTTGGCCCAAAACCCACTAAGATTCAGGTGTTCTCTTACCTAACCTCCCTTTTGTGGTGAGATAAACAACTGCCAGTCCTTATATTGAAAAAATATCAACATCCAAATGCTGTCAAATAATCAGGAATAAGCATTACATTCTTATCCCAGAGTAGGATGGCTAAAGTCTGGTCCTGTCATCCTACAGTATGGCCATATCCATTTTCAATGCAAAACAGGAAAGATGACAGCTTACAAAAATCCAATTCTGCCCTCTTGGACCAAAGCAGAGCTTTTCTCTGTATGTCATATTGGTAGGAAAGAGAGCTACAACTGTCAAGGCCTCAATTCAGCAGTCAAAACCACAATCATTCCCTCTCATGAGACAGATGTCCCAAAACTGGGAGACGCACCAAAGCTGATAAAGACCCATGCAGATCCAAGCATCCCATGTCACAGCCAATTCTTGGTATCCTGGTTACACATTTCATGTTTAGCTTTATGAATTCTGCAGATGCTGAACACAAGAATTTACCTGTTGAATACATGTATTTGCCTGGCACAGTCAAGAGAAAACTGCTCCTCAAATATGTAGTAAAATCAGTCATAAAACAGTTCCCCCTTTACAAAGAGTTACAGAAATAAAATCAAGTGAAAGCATTCACAAGACTTAAGTTTTCCAGAATCTCTCGTCTTTACAACTCCACGTAAATATTGCCATCACACACTTGAAATGACAGCAGACAAGCCACAATTATAAAGAAACCTTATGCCTACGCTTTCATCTCTTGGGTTTTAAAAACAGAGAAATGTAGCACCCATTCAGGAGGTAGGAGAAAGCTGCCAGCAGAAAAACAGTTCTCAGGACTGCTTTCTCCTGTTATTTTGGCACAGGCATGTTATAAAATTACATAAAAGTATACATAAAAATTTGGCTGGTTAGAGTCCAATTAAGACCTATTGTTTAACACAACAAACCATGAAATGATCACATTAATCCTGCCCTAGAAATACAGAGGCTGTGCCTGTCAGCTTCTCAATCTACCCAGTCATGGGGGAGACACACATTTTCAAAATCATACTCCAAGGAGGTTTTTGCTAATTATATCCTTGGAGTGACTGAAGGTAAGAACAAAACTTTGGACTAACTAGTTTCTTTGGACTTTGTCCATTACTCTATCCCAGCAACCTAACAGATAGGAGATAGGCTTATGCCTCCATCTATAATATATCTTATAAATATTTTGATTTCTAAATTAAAAAACAAAATAAGACTGACTCACAAGGTCACCCTAGGCTGAAACAAAAGCAAGAGACTTTAGACCCAAACCCCACAATGTCACAGAATATGATGACAGTATTACAAGAGCAGCTGCAACAGAAATCACCCCCCGAGCCAAAGCGGTGGTTACTGTTCACATGCTATAGCATTTAGCTGCTCTGCTTTATTTTAACAGCCATTTACTTGGGGCAGAACAGGTGAAGAGCCAAGTGAGAGCCGCAGCATCAGAGCTAATTCCAAACACAGGTGGTGGGCACGACCGAGAGAGCAGGAAGTCGACAGGAGAATCACTGCTGACATGTAGGACAGGGAAGATTGATGGCTTCCCTCTCTAGTTTTCCCCACTGTGTCGGCACACAGGGGGTGGGGGAAAGGGACGGAGAAGCTGCTGTGCTGGCGACATAACACACCACAAGCCTCCACAGCACCAGCGCTGATTAATGAGACTGGAACGACTCAGGAAACAGCAAAGGATCATTCACAGACTTTGCTCTTCTTGTTATAATTTTATTCGTGAGGATTCATTTTGCCCCAGCTGTCCCAAGCTGAAGAAAGTTCGAATTTGCCAGAGGAAAAGAAAATGTGGAAGTAAAAGGGAAGAAAGAGTAGCATAAGCAAAAACAGACATGAATAAAATACAAAAATTGTAAAATTTGAAATTTCAAACATGAAGATCCTCTCAACAGGGATCAAAAAGGGAAGAAAAATAAAACCAAAACAACACAACCAGAAACTTGCTCCAACCTCAGAGACAAAAGAAATTCTTTGGCTGACAAAAGTCACCAACTACTGCATCTTTTGCATCTGCCTGCAATTTTTTTTATTTCCCTTATTAATACTTTGCAACTTCAAAGCTCTGGTTGCTAAAATAATATGCTTGTCTGCTAACACTGGCTTAGCAAGATCTGTCTTGAGACAGTTATTAACCAGCAAAATGAAGGGAAGCCAGACGAGTCAGATTTTACTAGCTAAAGCATAAATTTTAAAGCCTAATTGGGACAATTTAAGTATTAATGTTGTTAGAGAAAGAAACTAAATGAAGGAAAAAGGAAACTTAGGAGCAGTGTATGTACTACATACTTTGCTTCATTTATTGCTTTTAATGCAATTGCTTCTCTGCAAACTTGCTGCAGAAACTTTTAAACATGTTTATTTTGATCTGATAATTCAATGTATCAAATTCATCTGGTAAAAATGCTATTTCAACATGCTTAATTCTAAAAATGAGAGATTAAAGACTAACACTAAATTAGAAAGAAACATATTTATACCAGAGCAAGTTTTCAGATAAACAGCTTCTGCGAAAAGATTAACCCATTGCCCAGAAACTGAACTAAATTAAGATTTAAACAGCACTGCCTAGTATCCCTTTCTTGAATGTCAAATGCACTCATATTTAAACTTCAGTAGGACTTTAATATTTATATTTCAAATGAGAAACACATTTAAAGGAGGAACGTTTACAGCACATACGAACCCCACCCTATAAATTTAACTCTGCCCTCTAGAGCTAGCAAAAGAACCCAGAGTAACTGCGGCTGGGTTAGGCTGCCCTCTTATGCTGCCTTGCTAGAGATGACTCAGCAAATGGCTCCTTTCATGTGGCTCGCTGCATCCCGCAAATGGATCCCCTCATTTGCTTTATGAGCCCCACGCGCCGCTCGGGGCGCTAATGACAGCTGCACTGACAGCTACGAGCATTATCTACAGCAGTAGATAACTGCTGCCACAGTTCCTGCTGCCACACACCACAAGGCACCTCTGGACCTGAGGCAGCCATGGACCCTTCCCTCCGGGGATACAACCTCTGGTTAGGCACCTGGAGGCAGCCAGCAGCCTCCTGGCTCAGAAGAGCTGGCTCTGGTTCTCTGTAGAGGCCTAGGACAAGAACCTGTGGCAACATCTGTGCACAGCTGGTGAAGGAAGCAAGCGCTGGGTCTGTATGCGGCCAACAGCGGTCATTAATCTTACCCCAAATCACAACATCTTCTTGAGCAAGGACACAGCCTGATAAGTCTCTATTTTCTGTGCTGTGCTCCTTGCAGTTCTCCACATCAACCTGAAGGACAGCATGTTAGAGCTCCTATTCAAAGCTGAGCCATAACCCAGCTATAGGGCAGGTCCAATGCACACTGAAACATGCATGACTTCTGTACCTCCTGGGTTTCAGAGGTCTGCACAGAACTGCAATTAATGGCCTCAGATGCTGCCTGATGCAGCCTTAACCTGATTAATGACTCTCACACCATTTACTTGCCTTTTTATAGTGGGGCAATAAAGTTTCTCCAGTCAAATTATCTAACCATAGACATTAACTACAAGTCTTATCAGTCCATTTCACCCAGGGTAGGTGAAGGGCTAAAGGAATTAATAACAATATTTTTAAACAATTACCACATAAAGAAGGTGCTAAAAGACAAACCAAATTAGTGCCTCACAGACAGGAAGCTGCAGCAGGAGCTAAGCCTGGTGAACTATCAGCAGGAACATTCTGGACAGACAGGCAAAGCAGGAAGGTAAGGTCAGATCAGTACATGCTGCTTCCAAAGCCATCAAATCATGCACTCAATGCTCCAAAGCTGAAAACTTGACAATTCCAGTACTGCAGGCATTGCTTGGAAGAGGTAGCACCAGGGAAAAGGAGATGGAGAAGCAAGACAACCCCTGTTACACTGTGGAGAACACCCCTAAGGTACAAAGCCATATAAAAACTAGTTTACTGTCCACTGAACAATGTGGCTGAACCAGCAACAACTGAAGTTTTCAGGCACAGATGCCTCCTGGAAACAGCTCCCCAAAGCACCCATCAGGTCTGGCTTCCTTCTAACTCAGCTGCAGCCCCACGGACCAGCACAAAGCACACTGGTATGGAAGCACTGGGCCAGGGAGCTCACAGAAAACCTCCTGTTCCACTCTGTGACCTCATGTAAATGATGTTACTCTGCATCAGTCAGCTCGACTTCAATTCCAGGAAAAATATAGGAACAAATAATGAACTTTGAAGAAATTACAGAAATAACAACAATAGCAGTATTTCTCAAGATCTAGTGCCTCTCAAGAACTCTGATAGCTTCCTATAGCACAAGAGATGCTAGAATGGAGACGCAGTACTAAAGGTTATATCCTGATTTTCATTCAGTTCCAATACTATCTCAGTTTCCATCAAGCTAGAGAAATAGCACCTCGAATACAGTATTATATGCTGGGGTGAAACTGGAGGAAAAAAAATCCTGAAAACAGCACTTATTGATGGCTCACAATGGTTGGGAAAAGATGTATCAAATACAGTTTTGCAGGATTTTGTTCTGGGTCCAATATTATTTGATATTTTAGTATTTCCATTAGTAATCTGGACAATGAAATAGAGTAGTCATTAAATGTGTGGACAAAACAAGTTGGAAGGACAACAAGGGCTCAAAACAATCTTGACGGAGCAAAGGAATGGTCTGAAAAAATAGAGTGCTATTTACCAGGCAAAAGTATACCGACTTAAATAGAAAAGACTACTCAACCACACAAACACAGGAGAGAGAGCAGCTGTCCAGGCAACAACTACACAACAGAGTCTGAGGTTTGCAATATTTTAAAAGGTGAGTATGAATCAATACCATGCAGCTGGAAAACCACCACATTTATAAACTACACCAAAAATTGCACAGGAATATACGAACAGGATGCAAATCCAGGAGACAGAAAACAATTTGCTCATCTTATTCAGGATGAGGATGGCTGCAAGCTGCAGAAGTTTGACAGTTTTAGGTCCTGTAGTTCAAAAGAGTGGTAGAAAGAGTACATAGAAGTTCAGTCAAGTCCAATGAGTGACCTGGAAAAAAAAGACTGCAGAGGAAAGCCTTAAATGTTTTTAGTCCAGTGGAAGGAAGACTGTGAAAGTAAAAGGTCTTAAACATGCCTTAAATACATACAGTTCTACGTATGACTTTTGGGATCATGGTTAATAGTGTAAGAAACAATGAGCTTAAGATGAAGTAAGAAAGATTCAGATGAGATGTAAAGGAAAGTCTCCAAGAGTAAGAAAAAGAAAGCATTTCAGAAGAGTGCTTAGAGAGGTTCTTTATTTATATATATATATATATATGATGTGTTGATAAAGATGTAGGGACAGTTAATCTTTATTTTGGGCCAGGGGAAACACCAGAACACCTCAAACAGGGTCTGTTCTAGTCCTCTGAGACCATAATCTCATATAGCTGTGATTAAGGTTAAAGTGAGATGACCAAAGAGGACGGAAAAAGAATCAGAATTCTATTTAGAGAGACCAGATCTCATGGGATTTCAAGATTCAAGTCCTTCTACCTGCATTCAACAAAAATTTAGGAATTGAGGCCTTTTCACTGGTAGCAGCTGAACACTGATGAGCTTTGAAAAACCATTCCGTGTTGATGAAAGACAGGAAATACAAATTAACATTTAACACTTGTAAACTGGTACATGCCCACATTTAGAAATGTACATTGCTCAACAGAATAAATGTGATAGCAACAAGTGAAAAATTAGCACTTATTTTGCTGTAAGATACATGTGGAACTGTCAAAATACAGTGAAAAGTGTAATATATTTCTAAATTATAAATATAGATTATTTGATATCTGAAAGGTTGCTGTGATTTTAACATATTACACTATTCTAAGTACCAAAACCTTCACAATCTTGAAGCAAAACAAACAGAATGCTAAAGAATGCCCTCACAACTAAATACTTCCCTCATAGAGAAATTAGAGAAGCCTTATATTTTTGATCACAGTAGTATCCAAATCATTTAAAACGATCTGATTGCTCTTGCTCTGACCTCTAGCTGAAAGAGATCTTATTTTATTTTTTTATGTATTTTCTTCAAGTGACGAGTCAGCTTGCTACTAAGATTGCCCTATGGGATAGAAACAAAGAAGATCGACTTACATCTAGAGGGATGTTTTTTAAAAAATGCTTTTTGTTTGGAATGACTACATTTCTTCAGAATATTGTCCTAGAAACTCAAAGAGTAGTTCATTTCCTCTCCATTATTTTATTTGGCAATTTCCTGTAGCAAGGAAAAGTTGGCTTCGTTTCACATGGGGCCAAAATTAACACAGCTGTTCAAAAACTTTCACCTTGTGGTCACAGCATGAAATTCATCTCAGGTGAATAGGAAAGTTTTAAAACCACCTGATGGATGTTGAGAGGCCTTAGAATGTGCAAATCTCAGTAAATTCCCTAATGATGCACACATGCACAAAGAAAATGCCACAGCTGGACCTCCTTGTCTATGCTGCAGAGAATGCTATGAATTTAAATATTTTAGACACAATAATCACACTCGTATCAGGGAGTTCTAGAGAGTTTAAAAAACTTCCTGGAACTAGACAATATTCACAGACTACATTTAAACTGCTGTTATCAGTGCAGGCTGGTCCTAAAATCACCAGGCTGGACTGTTTCCACAGAAAGGACAAACAACAGATGAGCAATGGATGCGGGGGACGAAGACACACAACTGTTCATTTGTGCTCAGGTCAGGAGGATGCAGCCAAGTGAGATGAGAATGGTGACAGCAAACTGTGACTTGCTTATTAGACACCTTGAGCCCAGAAACAGCAAATGAAAAGTTCCCTAGTTCGCGTGTGACACTCACTGCTTTGCTTGCCCTGAAGAGGAGATGTTCCTTGCTAACTTACCTTATTATTCAAACTGGCCCACAGGAAGCCACGCAAATTACCACCTCTCAGTTTGGATGCACCCTGTGGAGTCTATCAGTGTAAAAAAAGCCAAGTGTTTTTACTGTCAGTATCCCAGAGATGTGTAATACTTCATTTTCTTTGGGTACTGGCAAGTATTCTGAATACTAGAGACTTACAATGTTGTGTGGTCAACTGTGAAAATGTCCCTCTGAAGGGAGTGACAGCACCTCTGGCTGTTGTGACCTGGCTTAATGCTTGATGAACAAGAGTCAGAGTGCTGGCATTGCTTTAAATCTGCAAAGATCGAAAATGTAGATATCTTAAAAAAATACCCAACAAAACACTCCAGTGGAAGTACATGAAGAGCAGAATGTGAACTCGACTGCACAAATTACATGGGCTAATTTGTTGCCAGCAGAGATGCAAAGTGAGATTCGGTCAGGAATTCAGAGGGCTGGACCCCTCATTCCCTTTACATAAGCAACAAAGAGGCTTTGAAATGTTTGAAACTGTTTTGTTCTTCCATGCAAACGGAAAGCACCCTATGGATGCCTATTAAGTAAAGTCTTTCCACATCTTGGCAAGTATGTGATTTCAAGAAAAATATTTGCAAATGGATAACCCAATTCAAGAAGAAGTCAAAGACCACCTTTGAAAGAAACTTTGATGTGGCTATAAAAAGATTATATTTAGGAAAGATAGCATAACGTGGTTCTGTTGTCAAAAGTTTGTACTTCACCATATTTCTTTGCTGTTTTTTGTGTAAAAAGCAATGCTGGTAAGCAGAGAAGTGAATGCCCGTGAAATATAGGATTAAGGCAGAATCCCTGAAAAGAACTGCTCCTAACTGTTGGATAAAGACGAAACAGCAATCTCACTGCCAAAGGACAGGGATATTGAAGCATCCACAAGTGTGAAAGCAAATGACAAAAATAGTTGTGAATCTCTGGTGAGATCATCAGGAAGCCTGGAGTCTTTTATTAACATGGAAATGCTGCTATATCTTTCCCAAGGTGCAGCTGTCATGTACAGATTTCAAAGTCAGAACTATGCACCTGGCAAAAGGAAAAAGATGGTGAGACTCGGAAGTTGTGAAAATATTTGCAATTCATTTTCTTTTTCAATGCTGTCCAGCAACCTTCAAATGAGATTACCAGGTCAGCCAGACTCTGAGGACAACACTGTGCAGACCAATCTACAATATTTGATTGTCACTGAGTGTAAGTGATCAGAAACAACTACGATGGGATTCAGAACAACACATGCTCCATCTGTCAGTATAGGAGAATGTACACAATTTCATCTCATTTCAGCCTCTGAATACTTCTGGAAATTGGAAGAATCTTACAGAAGCTCTGAGCTTCAAAAATGGAAATTTAGAGCTATCCAACTCCAGGATCTCTCTGCATACAATGTAAAATACTGACACCCACCTACATAAGTGAACGAGATGGGCTTACCACACTTTGAAATATCAAAAAGAAGCATTTAATTCACCTTCTAATCTGCTCTGTAAGGCTCCAAACAACTTATCCATAAACTATAAAGGTAGTCTAAACCAAAAGAAATTCCTGTCTGAATAGTTATGAAAGTGTCATCTAAATACAAATGAAGCACAGCAGGGTTTTATCTGCCTGGTTACAAAGATAACATCCTTGCAGTAGTTTATAACATGAGCTACGTGCAACACTATGAAAACTGAGGAAACTCCTATTTTTAAACTTCACACAACACTTTTTCTTCATTCAGTTATTGTGCAGACATCACTGAGGCAACTGGGTCAACTTCACCACTCTATTGCTTTGGCCAGCTCCAAGAAGAAGATGTAGGCGCTAGCATAATTCAAAGAACTTGAAGCTGAAAGTAAAAGTAGACATTTCATTTCCGGTAGCAATCATCACATTACAGCACGAGAATGAGGGAAATGGAAAAGTAAGTATATATACTTCATTGTATATTTGTGTGTGTATACATTACATACAAATATATACCTATTTCCTCTCCCATGCAGTGAGAAATTCAGTGCACTCTCAAGGTGGCTATCTATCTCTGGGGGCAAAAATATATTTAATCCTGTCCAGTGGATATATAGATTTGCCTGATACAGCAGAAAATGATGAAATCTGCTATGTGGTTTGTCTGAACTGGGGGCTCCAAGAATGATACTGTTAGTCAAGAGCTCAAATAACCAAAAGGAAAACGATTTCAATTCACTGATTACAAACACAGCAAAACTCAAAAAATACGTGATCTAAGGTGACTTAACCGACTTAATGTTTGGGGTTTTTCTCCACTTCAACTTTTGATCCTACTGCAATTTGAGTCAATTCCACAAAATGTTTGTTCATCCAACCCTAGAGTCGCAGCATAAACCACAGCTTGTGTCATGGAAAAAGTAATTGTTGAGTGTCTAGAATAGCACTTGCTGTATCAGTAAATGGAAATTCTATCTGCCAATGAAACAGCATTAAAACAGGACCCCAGTCTGCTGGCTAGGGACAGAGGCGATCTGCTTCAGACTGATTCACAATGCTTGTTCAGCATATGCACTGGAGAAATTGACACAAAACTTCAACATCCACTATGGCCAGAGTAGCATCTTTCATTAAACTCACGGTACAAAAACATGTTAATAAAATCAGAAGTCCCTCAAGAGAAAAAACAGGCTTAGTCAAGACACTGAAAGCAAGGGCCAGAGGGGGAAAGAATGGTGGGACTCTACCCAAGCCTGCCAAGATGCCAGAATAAAGGGCTGTTTCCTGCTAAAACAATCTATGTTTGCCAGATTTTATTGTTAGAACTCCATTATGGAAATGAATAGGACCCGTTCACGCCTCAAAGATCTTTCATTTCTGTCTACAATGGGGGCTCTCTCTGAGCAGCTACAACAGTGGTCAAAATCCACTAGGGACAAGGCATTAAGCAAGGTAGATTACAAGGAGTCTCTCTACAACTGGAAGCCTAATAAATTTTTGTGGAAACCTGAGCTCTCTCATATCCAGTGCAAACCCAAGAAATGTATATTCTCACTGTATATTACCTTGCTTTCAGTTCTGACAATGATACAAAAGCTAATGATTTCATTCTTGCATAAAGAACTATTCCACTTCTTTATCTGAAAGATAAGCCAGTTTCCCTAGAGGATTAAAAATATTATTTAGTTTTTATTAAATTAATTAATTATTTATTTAGCTATATAGTGATTAGAATAAAAACAAGTGACAGATTAGTAAAAACTTCCATTCCAACCTGAACAGAAGACACTAGAGGAGTCACCCAAATGCTGTAATAGGTTGCTGAATCCAGATGATTTCATAAAGATCTGGGTAACTAAATAAATTTTACTATCTCTGCCCAAAAACAGTAGTAAAAAATGTTAAAATTCAGGAAAATACAAAATAATTTAGAAAAAAAAGGCACTAATTTCTATGTATGAATGCACATAGAGGCTTACCTTAATGGGAAAGAATTTGTCGAATCACTTAGATCTTTCCTAAAGGTCCTGTATATTACAATATATTGAACCACCCTGTACTGGACACCAGGAAACATCAGGGGTCTTTGCTGCCTAACAGGTATTTGCATTTCCAGCCTTTTTTCCTCAGTAAAAGCACTCTGCTACTTCCAACCTTCATGCTCTCTAGAAGAAAGAGATGCAACACAGGGGACTGTCACTATCATAAATCCAGGCCAAGCACTTAAAAATCTGCCTGTTCATCCATCAATTTCAGCACACAACTGTCTGGATAGGCATTCTGAAGTTGACCTGCTTAGGCTTGTTACATGCACCTGGGGACTCATTCCATTAATGGTTAACAAAGTGACCCCTGTGTGACAGCAACAAATTCAAGATGGGAACATGGATGCTTTTAAATTATTTACATTTCATTCATAACACATCTGAATGATACTAAAGACTGAGCTCTCTCCCACTGTAGTTTTAACTACAATCTTTGAAATCCTTAAGGATTAGGGTCTGGTAATTTCAGTTACTTCCTTTCTCTGGAGCCCATATGGTAACTCTAGCTAAAAATTTTGAAGATTTAATTTGCAATCTGGGAAAAAGCATTTTAATGGTCTTCTCCAAAACAACCCTTCAATTTTTATCTGCCTTTTTCACAGCCATCTTTGTTAAAAAATATGAAATATGACCAATAATTAACATGACTAGCACAGTAACAATGGAGTGATCAGGTGGCCTGAAAACAGAAGGAACAATACTTCTGCAAAAAAAGTAAATCAAATTTCATCAGACCCAAACAATCTGAAGATCTCCTCTTGAAGTGCTGACAATACTGGCCAGAATCACCGAGGTTCACAGAGGCCCAGCAAAGTATCAGAAGACCAAAAAAGGAAAAATGGCATTCTTGCCTTCAAAAATACAGGAAAAGAGGAGCAGTCTGGGAGGTAGTCGGCTTAGCATCAATACTCAGTGAATGAAACCCATCTTTTGCAATTCCCTAGAAGATAACTAGAGGAAAACAACAGCAAATGTAGGTTTGTTAAGAGCAAAGCATGCCAGATTAGTCTAACTGGCCTTGAGATTCATTACATTGTCATGGTAGTGGAAGATGTAGTAAATGCCTCTTGATTTTAGCACCATCTTTGGTCACAAACGGTAAAGCAAACCAGAGAAAGTACACTCAGGGATCTATACTGTGCTGGTTTTTTTTACGATACTGACTCAGGTAAAGAAACAGATACATTCCTAAATTAACTGCTAAGATTACCACAATATTGACTAAGATTCCTTGGATTTGAAGATCCTGTACTTGAAGTGGTCCTGACTAAACACTCACCAGAGAGACTCTCTGTGCAACACTCACCAAAATGTAGAAAAAACATCCTTGGAAGAGTGAGACTCAAACCAATTTTCTTTTTGTATGACCTGAAAAGTGTGTGCTAGAGTCAGTGTCCTGACTTTCATTACAGCAAATCCAACTTTGAGTGCCAGAAAAAAAAAAAAAGACTAAATTCTAGCACCAAAGAGGAGAGGATTTTGTGTTAAAAAATATCAGCCCTTTTGGCTGGAAGATGTACTTCTATATCACATAAAGCTAAAAGAGAATCCGCTTTCTGATCCATCACTCCCATGAAAGATGACAAGAGATGAAGGTTGTAGGACATCAAAATGTACAGCTTAGCAACAACAATACAGCCACTGGAACAGATAACGTGTGAAGGCCAGGGAAAGCTTTCCTATCAAAAAAGGAAAGGCTGGAGTAGGAGGAAAGGCAGCAGAATGAGATGTTCTTGTTTCCTTTAAAAGATGTTCTCAGGAAGAAAAACAATACAGGTATCAGAGTATTCTTACTGTAACTGTAATAATGATAACTACTTTGATACTAGAAAAGAAAAATTATGCCAAAGACCCTGAATACTTGAAGGCAAGTAATATCTAAATGTATTCTTCCAGCTGAGTGTCTGGAAAGCCACCTAGTGATGCATGAGACCCTATAATCAAAAGCAAGACCTTGCCATTCTAATTTATCTTTGCAGCCAGGACTAAACCTAATCCATGTTTTATCAGGACATACACCAACAACTGACTGACTCACCTTAAATTAAATTTTCCTACTGACAGGTTATGCCGTAGTTGAATTTATCAGAATTTTATCAGTAATTCCCTGGAGTACCTGTTAGCTGCTATTTTTAAGAGTGTCTCATCAAAGAAACAGACTTGATGAAATGACCTTCTATAACCCCAGCTTAGGGACCCACTGAAGAACAGTAAATCAGGGAATTTGAAAATAAGCTTTTAAAAGTCAAGGTACCCCAAATGTAATTAATCTCTCCAACTAAACATTACTTTCTTCTTAATCACATATATTATGCCTACAAATTTTAATTGTGTGCTAGAAATAGGTACAACGAAAAGTATAGAGCAACTTTTCCACAGCATGGTAAATCCAGCATAGTGATGAACTGTGCACTACAGCGAAACAAAGCTGAAACCACATAAATCACGTCTCCTAGTGACAACGACTGCATTACTGAACACTTAAAGATCAAAACTAAGAGGGTGCCAGTAGATAAGTGCTCAAGCTTGAAGGTAAACTTTTCCAGCTTGAAATTTGAATATTCCTCATCAGCAGGCAGCAAATACATTATCTGTTCCAAGCTGTCTACCTTAGTAGCTGAACCACTCCCAAGTCCAGGCTGGCAGCAGGAACAGCATAAATACGGAAGCCATTTTTTCTGAAGATGCACTGTAAGTACCACTTCAATTCCACTGCAATTCTTTCCAGATAGACATAAAAGGGCACTTAGAGTGTGAGAGAGAAGTGATAAAATCCCACAACATACTGGACTTGCAAATTTAAAACCAGAGGAACAACCTAAATTACTACTGGTACTTGAGAGTGGGTGATCTGAAGCTACACGAAGTTGGTCCGAGCACGGTGCTAATAACACCAGGGTTGTGTGTTCAATCCCCAAATGGGGTTTTACTTAAGAGTTTGACTCGATGATCCTCGTGGATCCCTTCCAACTCAGAATATTCTGTGAATCTGTGCATCAACACTAACTTTGTGCTTCCTTTTTTTTTCTAAAATGAAAACATTTAAAAAATAACAGGAAGGAAGCACATTCTGAGACCTATCACACCTAAAGACATCATGGCAACAGCAACCAGGTGATAAAGCACCAGATAAGTAATCTTGACCTGACAGGTGACTCAGAGGTAGCAAAGAAATGCACATCAGAGTAAATATTAAAATACAATGTGAGCCATGTTCACTCAGAGTAGATTTCTTTATTGTGCAAGATTAACCACATTTCTTTGCTGGAGGAATGAAAGCAGGGGAGGACATCTGCTGTGATACTGAAGAGAGCCAAAAGAGTCACCATGTGCATCAGGAAAGATAAGCATATTCAAATCCTTTCATTATTTTTCAAGGAACTTTTGAGTTCTAAAAATAATGAGTGGTTTGAGGTATCTTTGCAAGACCTGCTTTGGCAACATATTACAGGGACAGTGTAACTGCTCAAATTTTAAGTGTTAGAAACCTAAGAAGATTTAGGCACATGTAAGTGAAATTAAATCAAAGCACCTCAAGACATGGAAAAACCCAACAACCTTACTGAGTGTGCCGTATCGAGATTCTTTAGCTCTTCTATACTGCTACAGTTCAATGTAATCTTATACATAAATGAATTCTGAAGTAAAAAATATAAGCAGAAACCTTACTTCTGCCTCACGCTCACAACTAGCAGGAAGAACACACTTAGTAAAGTATCAGTTATCAAAGTTTCATATGGGATAACAGGTTCTTCCTCTTTTGCTTTCACTCTACCTCCGCAATAGAAAGGGCAGAATCAAGCTCGTCTGCATCGTGGTAGCTGTTTTAGAACGTAATGAAATATGCCTTGATTTCTTAATTGTAAAAATCCTAGCTCCGAAATAGTCCTGCAACGTGTCGTGTACCCAGATTCACCACTATATATACCAACTTTTTGTGCATCAGTGTGTGTTACTACTTGATGTGCTCAGAATATCAACTCCATGGCTGATGGTAACAGAATTCACTTGCTGCAAATTCACAGACAATACAGATTACACCAAGAAGCTGAAAGGCATCTTTCATCTTCTCCTTACCCTATTTATTTCTTCTCACAAGTAACATGAGACATTTCTGCCCTGGTACTCATTCTGAATAATGTGTTCCATTATTGAAACATACCGTATCATTCAGGACTTGGATGATGTGCGAAGAGCAAGATTTTAATGAAAAAGCCAATTGTCCAACTAAGGGAAACATTCCCTAAAATGATTCAAAATTAGTATTATTGCCATCTAATTCTTCCACTCATTTTAAAAACAAGGCAACAAGCTACATAAAAGTTTTGATTTCTAAGGCAAGCCATTCATAGACAAAAAACTTTATGGAGGCTGCCTACAAACATAAGGTCCCTGAATATATACCCACCTGACTTGGCTGATTGTTTAGAGTTATCTTCCAAAACACAATCAATGCAATCAGTTGTTCCTTTATTTAAATTCTCTAATAGAATCTGGGGAATGAGAGGGGGGAACGGCTCATGATGATTACAATGAAAACCCCAAATGTGTTAAAGAAATTTAAACTCTACTACATCCCACTGAGCTCGTGTAAGTACCACGGTGAGGGGTTGATATACATCCATTCAGACACCTATGCGGTTTGGTTTTTTTCTTTCCTGCTAGAGAAGACAGGAGTTTGTGGCCAGTAAGTGCATTTAAAGTCGAGAGGTAATGCTTTAGGGAAGTAAAGACCAACGCTGAAACCTCGCACAACGCCCAGCGGTACCTCAGCGCTTGGACGACCACCAGGACGCCGGCACTCGCCGGCTCAGGCCTCCCTCTCTCCCGCTCCCCGAGCGCCCCGCGGAGCCAAAGCCCCTGCGGCTGAGCGGAGCCAGCGAGAACCAGCCGGGAAACGGGAGAGCCGGGAATCGGCGGGGCCGGGCCGGCAGCACGGCTCGCAGGGGCGGCAGCAGCCGG
>VYZT01018638.1:0-42803 GCA_013400735.1 Pomatostomus ruficeps | reverse complement strand
CATGCGCGCAGGCGGCGCGCGGCACGGGCGGGATGGCGGCGGGGTGGGCCGCGGCCGGAGCGCGGGGCTCGTCCCAGACCGGGCACACCGGGAAGCCACGGGCGAGATGCCCCGGGCCGGTTACCTGGCCGAGGGTCCCGCGGTGCAGGGCCCGGATCAGGCCACTCGGTGTCGCCATGGCAAAGGCGGGAAGAGGCGGGGGGCAGGGAAACAGGCCAGGAGCCCGGCGGGGTGTGCGCATGTCCCGCAGCCCGGCGGGCGCAGGCGCGGTGCCGGAGCGGCCGCGGGCGGGGCGAGGTTACCGGGAAGGGGCGGTGCTGGCGCCGGCATTGGCACAGGCCCTTGTCGGGGAGAAGAGCGTCGCTTCCCGTTTTTAACGCCTCCTGCCTCACCTGCGGGATGCCCCTGGAACGGCCCCGCTCCGGAGCGCGTGCCCTCCGAGGCCTCCTCGATCCCAGCACCCGTCCGGCCGCCTGGCCGTGCCACGGCAGCTTTTCCACAGAGAGATCAGCAGCTTGGCTGCTGCTGGAAGATGCGCACCTCTGCCCGTCTTGTCAAACTAACTAAAGTCAGCACCTACAGAAAACCTCAAAAAGCTGCTCTCTGCCCTCAATCTGCCCTGCTTTGCCCGAAAACTGGGGCAGAAGCAGCTCTCGTAGTCCAGCACCACAGACACAGCGTGTCCCCATATCCCGTCTTTGTGCCCATGTCTCTTCCATTGCACCAGGTAACAGAACCAAAGCAAGAAACACCGAAGTTGCTAATGAGGTTTGACATGCTCCTGGAAAAGTTGTACATCATCCCTTCCTGTCAGCTCCTCTGCGAAAGGTGCCAGGTTTCTCCCTGGTTCATTGCTACCCAGTTCAATCCCCAGGTTGGGAAGCCACCGAACACTTGTTACCAGTGTTCAGGTGATGAGAACCACAGCTCATCTGCAGGTCCGCAGACATCTCGGACAGTGACTATGGGAATCTGCTACTGCAGGCTCTGGGAAAACAAATCAGCGATCAGGAAAGAAGGTGCACTTGCAGGTCTGTTACCAGTGGCACTGTGCATTGTACCAGTGATTACTTCCAGTAGCCCACTCCAACCCTGTCACTGAGGATATTACCATGGAATGTTCCTAACTCTAAAATCTGGAAGTAGTTTTAGGAGTTAAACCCACTGCAAATTTACATAACTGTTTATTTATTTTCTCTTTGATGCATTGGTTAGTGGCAGTTTTTATATTTTAAAACCACGTATGAAGAGTGTTTAGTACCTAAGAGCCTAATCTTCATTTACTTTGCCAGACACTGCTATAATACAAATTGTAAAAAATCAACTTTGATTTTTAAAGAACTTTAACTTAAACCCAGAAATTGTACGTATTTTTTTTCATCTTTTGCATCATCACTATAAATATTTTTCATAATTTGAGCTGAAAATTTCTATGTGTGATGTTCACCTTTGTCTGACATTTGTATTCGGCGTTTCAGCAAAAATATGTCAGCCATTTTTGAGAACTAGGCAAAAATAACGTGAAGCTCTTTGTGGGAAACAACAGGGAAGAAGCTGAAAATTTGAATATTTTTTTAGATTTTCTTGTCCTAAGACCAAAAAATGATTAGACAAGAGCCTATGTCTGCTCCACTAATGTGAGACTGAAGATGTGATCTGAGTGGAGCATCAGGCAATACCCCTGATGGTGGGAGGGATGGGCAGCTGCCCTACCCCCTGTCTCCCAACTAGAACTGTTCTCTTTTAGAGATTAAATGGAACAGGTAGAGCTGTCTTAAACTAATGTCATGAAGAGGGGGATGCTGGAGACAAATGGAATATAAACTTACCTGCAAAAAGTTGCGAAGAAAATGGGCAAAACGTGGTAAGAAAATGTTAAGACAGTTTTTCAGTTGCAGATAATTAAAAAAAAAAATCTTTTCCTGTATATTTACCAGGGAGAAAGCTTTCAGCATCTAATAAATATAAATATTATAATATGGTTACAAATCAGTAAGTCAAACATTGGTTTGAGACAAAATGATGAAGAAAAAAGCTATATAGAATTCAGCAATGTAAACCAAGAATGAAGATATAGCTAATGCTACGTAAAAGGCATTAGTGCTGATTTTCAAGATTATTAGAATTTGAATTAATAAATGGGACAGTAAAAGGTGGTACTTTTTAGACTTTTGTAATACCTTTGACTTAGTATTACAGAGTATTCTAATAAACATACATGAAACGACTAAAGGCTGATCTTCAATGTAGTAGAGTTTTATGCTGATTTGTCCTTTTCCCTGCTCGATGCTGCTTCTGGTAATCTGGAAATAGATACTGAATAATTTATGTTGAAATGTGCTGTTGACACAAATATTGACAGACTTGTAAATAACACTAAAAATATCATGATCATACAGACAATAGGAGTGTATTAAAGTAAAGTGTGTTTTAAAATCAAAATGAAACCGAAGTAAAAAGTTGAATTAAAGTTGGATTTTTTCTTTTACCGGAACTGAGCTCGCATTATTACTTTTAAGGCTTTATTTAACCCAAATTTAAGCTGAACACCAAAAAAAAAAAAAAAATCAATACAATGTTTACAAGAGCTCTGTAACACAAGAAGAGTGCACTGCTGTGACAGAAGTCTAGCAGTGGCAGAAGAATAAGCATGGGATAGTCTTGGTGCAGGCAGAAAGGGAGAGTGGTGTGAATGTGTAAGGCAGGTGAGATGAGGAAGAGGTTGGCTTGAGAATCCCAGAGAAGATGAGGCAGCGTGCATCCTGAGAGATAGCCAAGTTAGGAGAGGAGAAGGATTCACTGCTAATATTTATTGTCCTCTGAAATCTCCTGCTGCTGCCAAAACACCTCTGACCTGTCTCATGTATTATTCCTAGACACTTTCCCCCTACCCATATTACTCCAGTGCACATTATGAATTCATTCAAGACTGTTGAGATGTGAGGAATTTTCCACAGAGCCCAAATAAGAATATTTGCTGAAGCAGAACTCAGTCAAAATATCACCAGTGCAATTTTCTGTTTTTAATACCGCCAAACTGACTGTGGACTTAGAGATGAGGGTTTTAAACCAAGTCTTTCAGATCAGCATGTGTACCGTGGGACATGGTGGTTCTGCAAAAGATCTAGGTTGTGTTGGACAACCAAATATATTTGCTAGTGCTGTCCAGTAGCTCAAATGGCCAATTTTTTAGTACTGGGGTACCAGTCAGAAACTAAGTCCACTTTGGGTTTCCATGGTTAAAAAGGGATATTGCAAAATCAGGGAAAAAGCTACACACAACAGCCATAAAATTATTTAAGAAGAGACTAGGCACATGCTCAATTAAGTAATTAGCAAAGATGCAGGCAGTGCTAGAAGCAGAACAAAATGTGATTCTTTTTTTTCCAGGTAGGAAGACCTTTGTAGCTGGGCTACAGCCCATAAAACTTTTATTTTCGTCCTTTACATAGGACCCACCCTTACTTGGTCTACAGTGTGAACAGGGTCCTGGGGGTTAGTTAGGGACGTGTAGAGAGTTTTTATGCACAGCCTCCTTGTCTTACCTAACGTAGAAATTAGAAGTTGTTTGGGTTTTGACATCAGAGTGTAAAATGGAAGAATTGTTCAAGAAGCTGAATAAATTTTGAAAACCTGGCTTTATTCCTTGCCACTGTGAAAAATCATGTGCACTAAAATGTTTTTTGTTCCTCACTTGAAAAATTATCAGAAATTCTGTGCACTGCGAGCTAAAAGCTATTTTCTTGTTACTGTGCTTCCAATTTACCATATGCTAAAAACATGAAACAGCCTAAAATATTAGAACTTATGTCTGTTAATTTAACATGTGAGGTTTATGTTTTATGCTTAATCTATTTGTGCTTTATCTCCCATCTTTAAGATGGAGTAACAGCTATTCAAGTCAGCGTTGTTAAAATAATTTCACTAATACTCCAATAATTACACATCCTCTGATAAAAGTGACAAAGAAAAATGTAGAAGGAAATTACTAGTTTTCTACTCAATGAAGGGATTATGATGGGAAATCCTATGGTAAGAAAGATTTGGACACCATTTTGGATAAAAAAAGTCTTAAAAAAAGCAACAATACTCAATGAAGCAAGACTGTTGCAGAAAAATATAATATACTATGATTAGCTAGAGACAGTGTCATCATATTTTATACAGAAGAAGAGAGGAAATTATTTAAATCACATCACAGGGTTGATGCTGTCATTTCTCAATTTCTGAGTGTCTAATCATGTATTTTAAGGTAGCTTGTGGGAGGGGTAATTATAACTATAATTGCTTTTATTGTTTGCTGCAGCATTGCTCAGATACTGTCTAAAATAGGATGCCTTTGTGCTGTGCATTGCTCAAGCACGCACCAGATGACAGCCCCTGCTCCAAATAGCCCACAGTGAAAAAAAGTGAACACAGATCAAAGAGTGCGTGACACACAGAGTGGTAAATGGATTTGCAGAAATCAACATGCAAATACTGTTATTTTTCAAGTGAAGGTTGTTATTAGCAAGGTACTACTTGAACGAAAGAGCAGGGAAAGGGGATTTAGACAAACTGGAGAAGGCAGGGAAGGGAGACCAGGGAGATTGTGACGTGAAGAACAGAGTAAGAGGAGAAGTTTGAACAGACAACCAAACAGCACAGGAAAGAGCCCAGTCAAACCCTTGACATTGTCATACATAAAGAACTTCGCCTGAGATGTGTAGGTTGGCGTAGTTCAAAAAGCACATCCTCAAAATACTTGAGAGCCTAGAGGTTAGCAGCAAGACTGGCTGAAGAGGGTTAATCAATTACTCTTACCTGTTTCATTTTGTATTTTACACATTCTATGTATGGAAGAATCTTTTGGCCATTTTTATACATCTGTCTGTTCAGTGGAGCTTTAGCAGGGTAGCCACTTGGAAGTGCTGAAGATATGGCAGAGAGCATGAAGAAGAGTTGTACTGTTTCTTGTATGCTGAAACTGTTGGTAGGATCAAAGCATTGCAGACAGCTATATCCTCTGAAGTTAATGGAAAAACACTGTGTTGGTAGCCACTGAGAAATAAAAACACCTAGAATCTTCTGAAATCTGTAAACCTATTCCCCCTATAATATGTTGGGAAAAAGAAATCTTTCCTACGTGTTCTTTTGTATTATCATCAGTTGTGGTGACTGTATTCTTTACATTCATTTTGAATCTGTGTTTCCTGTCATGAGCAGATTAAAAACAGAAGAGAGTGGAGTGAAAGTTTTCTATTGCAAACATCTGTGTCTGAAAAAGGATTGTATTTCCATGTCCTGCAACATCAAGGGGAAAAGCTTGCCCTCCCCAGACACACACCTTTGGTTGGCAGCAATAAGGAGTTTATAGACAAGGTTGCCTTACTACAGTAAATAGAAAACCCAATCCAGCTATTATTTCCGGTGAGTAATACAGCCTGGGTGTCTGAGGAGACCTTCATTGTTCCCAGCAGAGAGCTATCTTATTCTGTATTTTTAGAATGTTTAACAAATTTTGAGGTGTAACACAAGCAATGCTTTTAATAACTCCCGTCTTTTGTATCTGAAACTGTGTTTTATATGCAAATATTGTTGTCCAGATAAGTGTTCTTAGGGACCATCATTAGAAATGGTGAATGGACATACTTACCCTATCTAAGTCAAATGAAATCCACAGAAAAAACCCCAAAACTACAGTGTCAACAGACTTCACAAAGAAAAAAATTGATGCTGATGCATCATCCAAGGGGAGAAGAGACGTAAGAAGCACTTGGGGCCAGATATACAGTGCTTTCTCATATTTTTTGGTATTCTTACAGGAATTTAGTCCTGGAAAAGAGGAAATTTATTGGTTTAGAAACTGCCCTGAGACCTTCCTATCTCCTACATAAATGCCCTCCTTTTTAAACTTCAATATACTATTATGCATCAATGCAAATATCACCCAAAATATATTGCACTAGATTCATGTACTCCCTCACCCCACTGAGCCCCGAGATCTGTTTATTGCAAAACTGGAACAAATTGGGGAAACAGTTTGACAGAATCATCATCTGGGCTGGTTCTTCATTTGTAATTGTCTCGGGCTCTGAGGAGGCTTTTGCTGGTATACAGCAGTGATTCTTCCTTTCCAAAGTGGAAGCACATCTCCAAGAAACAGTTTTACTTTGGGCAACATTATTAGTGAGGACGGTCTTCTGTCTCCTAATAATTCCCTCATCTGCCAAAGCTCCTGCTTGTGTACACAACTGATGGTGATACTTCCATACTTATGAACATATTAAAAACTGAAGGCTTCAAATATTAATACTAGAATGAATAGAAAAAATGAAGAAAACATAAAGTTTTAAAGTTTCAAAACAAGCTTGGCAAAGTAAAGAACTTGCTTGTTAGAAAAATTTCATAAGCAAACAGGTTTGGAAAATTCAGGAATAAGTAGGAATTCACAGTCTGAACCTGTGCTTTATAACTGTTGTTTAGTAAGGGAACTCACAGTTAGCTGTTTACAATGGTAATTAATATGACATCTCTCTCACTTTCTCTAGAGAATATATTACAGTGTGAACATTTGCCTGTGACTTACATGTCTGTCCAAGATACTCAGAAGGCAATCTAGAAAAAATAAAGAATTGAATCCTTCATCCTGCTTGTTGGAGTAAGGATCCTTAAGATGCAAGAGTAGGGTACAGAGAGATCTGCTTGCCTAATTTGCATTTAATTCGGGGGTCATTAGACACCAGGCACTTACGTAAAGACATTGATGTAAACCCTATTATTTATTTTTATAAATTGTTCCAGTTTCTATTAACTATACCCTATTTCCAATATAAATTAGTCTAATTTTACTTTCCAGTTTTAGACTGTGTAACCTCATTGCCTTTTAAGCTAAAACACATTTTACTTTAAGAAATCTTCTTCCCTTATAATTTTATTTTTCTTTCTTAAAGAAACAGCATGGACTTTTCTTTATTTTCCCCAAACTGTTGTAGAATAGGCTTTACACATTTTAAATTACAATTGTGACTCCTTAATCTGCTCAGCTTTTCAAGCTCTTCTGTTCAGGGTAAGCACCAAAATGTGCTGCAATACTATTGCTATTCTCATTATCACTCATCTGCTTCTACTCAACCATTTGCTAAAAAAAAAATAAAATAGAAGCTTTTCTGAGAAAGTTTGCAGATGATGCACAGATTGATAGAACAATAAATAGCATGTATGTATTTGAGAATAGGGTTCACTTCTACACTGAACGGAGCTCAATTTTTTTTTTAATCTAATCTCAGTCAATTTCAGTGTCAGTGTTTTCCACAGTCCCACAGTTTGTCAGGGTGACAGGTTTTTTAGTTTCCAGGTGTGTGACCTTCCCCGTTTATGTGTGTTCGGACTCATTTCTTGAATGAGTTCCCCTTCCTACCAAACAACCCAGCTGTGTATGACTAGCTCAATGCAGTTTATCATTCACCAAGCTGTGTCTCATCTGCAAACTCTATTAGCAGCACTTTCTTATTTCCTTCCATGTGGTTAATAAAAATGATAATTGCTAAAAATGAGATCAGGGGCTTAACACCTGTTGAACTGGGAATGATTTAACATCCAGTTAAGGTACAGTTCAATATACCCATTACTGATTATTTTATGTTAATCTAAAAAATAAGACTATCATGAAGTACCAAAATAAACTCTTCAAAAAACATAGTTATGGCACAGACTAGTGTATTTCTAGAAAGAATGAAGTACATAAAATGCAGAGGTGTTATAATTATCTCTAAAATGATCAGTCGCATGTGTTAATATGTTATTTAATAACACTCCCAGACAAAGTTTTTCAGAGTTGTAGGGTTTTTTTATTTTACCTTTTATATGCACTTTGACAGCTATGCTTTGACTATTGTGTTCCCGTCTGGGAAATGCAAACCACCTATGGTTTACAGGACACTTTGACTGAGTTTGCAGCTGCTTTGTTTCATGGAACGCGTTTCTGAAACAGATTCTAGCACCCTTTACTTTCTGCATTCCAAATCGTCCTGATTTGTCACCCGCACCAACAATTATTCTTCATATCCCCTTGTTTGCATTCCCTTATCTTGGCATTATCCTGTGAATATGAGGCATTCCCCAGGCTCACATGGTTCTTCTCCTCTTGTATGCCAAACTGGGACTTAATCCTGGTGGAGTGATCAGCTGCTGAGAGCACCAGGTTTGTTGGGGGTGACAGCAAAACCTCCCTGCTCTGCCATGTTCTTATCTTGTGCCGCGGACTCAGAGAGTGCATGTGTCCCTTTTCTCTCCATCACTCCTCCAGGGAGAGTGGTCCTGGTTTCTCCTTTGGTGCAGAAGACAAGCATGCTGCCTCCCACCTTCCTCTCAGCTTGCCTGTAAAGAGGGCCTGGCACAATAGGTGCTTTCCTCCCAGAGGCTTCATATGAATGGCCATACTTGCTGTTGGTTTTTGTAGCTAAAAGTTGTTTTGTTGTTTTTGTTGTTCTTCCCCCCATGCAGAGTTGTTCCCTTTTGGACTGGCCACCATCATCCATTGTTCTCCATGAAACAGAAACTGCCACTGCCTGCGGGGGAGATAGAGGCTGCCTATACTGTGAGGCATCATAAAACACAGACCCCGTTGGGAACAATGGGGAAAAGCCTTCTCAACGTGGCCACCAGCTGAGGCCCACGCAGAGCCCTGGGGAGCAGCAGCCACGCTGAGGGCAGGCAGTGGTCACTGAGGAGCCTCTCGGCCCTGCCTGAGGGGAAAAGAAGATTTCATGCAACAGGAAAAATGCCCAAACCAGACCAGCTAAATTACAAGAAGCAAGCGAAATAAAGACTTTGTGCAAGGTTACAAAGGGTTCTACTTCTGTGTGAGTTCGCAGAGCTCTTGGCCAGTTTTGTAGGGGAGGCTGAAGTTCTTTTTGCCGCTCTCTCCTTTGGTTGCCTTGACTCCCCCTTAAAAATAAAGTGAACAAAATTCTTATTTGACAGTTTTAATAGGAAACAATTTTTGTCACAGAATAATAAGCATTTTGTCTATGAAAATATATTTTTCCACCCTCCCTCCCTTTTTTACTGGGCAACCTCCTTCCTCATAAGAAGAATGTATTATTTTTTAACAAGATCAGAGATAAAGAAAGGTCTAATAATGGGGGCTTCATTTTTAATCTCTTAATAAATCAATATATTCAAATACGTCTTTCAAGTTACTGCAAAATTTGTAATCAAACCATATGCATTGTACTGCTAAGGAGAGTACACTGTATGTTTTTCTTGGAGAGTAAAGAATCATCAACAAAGCATGCCTGAGTCTGAAAATTCTTCCTAAGTCTAGAGTATTTTATTGCCTATGAAACATGCATTTAGTGAGAGAAAATATTTTAAAAGATGATGAAATTTGAGGGCAAACATCATCAACAATTTTGCACAAGCCATACTGTAGGACTGTTGTGATTATTTTTGAAAACAAGCATTGTGAGTTGGGGAAATAAATTGGGAAGAGCTCTCTTCACAGGAATTTAAACAGCTGAGGTAATTAAAATCACAGTTAGTATACTCACCCAAGTCAAACTGTAATCTGTTAAAATCCCTTGTACACAAGCCTCCAGATCTCCATACTTGTACATTTACAGTTCCATAGGATAAACAGTCATCTGCTGCCATTATTCTTCATAGCAGAAAATTTCCCTTAAGCAGAAGTCTTAACCCTGCCACATAGTGACACTTCATGATTATGCCTATGGCCATTTCAGTGTTCTTGTAATTCAGTTGATAAAGTGACCTGTAAAGATTTAGTATATGCTCTCTGCTCTTCAGGGTAGGGACAGTAATTACTTTGAAAGTAGTGATTGATACAGAACGAAGAAGCCGCATTCTTGACAGAGACAGTGAGTTACTGGTATTGTACACTTAAAAATGTGAGTTTGGGAGCTGAGTGGCAGATTTTTGGTTTTAAATCACCATAAATCCCACTCAGGGTGCTAGGTGTGCTGATTGCCTTCCACACTAAGAGAGTGTTTAGGAATAGCTTAAGCAGTGGAGCCAACTGCCCCAAAGTAAGCATTGAGTGCAGGGTCGGAGGATTGATTAGAGTGATTGAAACAATGGAAAGCAGGAGGAAGCAGGAAGGGAGCAAACCCAAAAATCGTGGTACAAGAAATGAAGTCAATACCCAATGGTCTTGAAAGAAAGCCAAGGAAAGGAGTTTTTGAGCAGAGCCCTGACTGGAAGCAGATCTGGGATCATGAGCAAAGCAATGGATTCTTGTTCAATCTTACATTTATTTCAAGAAGTGGGACTTTTTTTGTAGTAAAACAAGATTGCTTCAAAGAAATACCTGGCTCTTGTAACCAATTTCTCATTTTAATGGAAACAGCCTGTGATATTGTGCATACAGGCTAACTGCTCAGGCCATGGTGGAGTTAGGCACTAAAACCAAAGAAGGCAAACAATGAGGAAAAACAGGGAAAGAGACGGGGGAGATTTTAGAAAAAGGCATAGCAAGGTGGGAGAAAAATGAAAACTTGCAGGAAATTAACCTAAGGGGCAGAGATATAAAAGAATGTAGTCAGGATATAATCTTCAGCATGATAGTCAGTCAACCAAGAGATGCCAGTATCTCAGGGAAAGGGTAAACCCTGAAGTGTACCAATGTTCAGATTTCTGATAAAAAAAGCCTGTCCCTCCCACCCCTTTGCCATTTCAGAAAAGCAGCCCTCTCTGACAGGCAGCCAGGCATCATGATGGAGGGCTAAAACACATGAAGCTGCTGCCCATTTGGAACACACTCTGTCTCCTTTCACATCTGCAGAGCATTTAGCTGCTTGCATCTGGTTGTGTTTGCGCAAATATAATTCCATATTCACTAATAATTCCCGAGGCTAAAGGCCCCTCTCCTGTAACCTTGTTAATATTCTCACAAGGCCTGGTGTGAACGTCTCACAGCATTTGGATTAGAATTCAGTCTGGTGGGTTCCCCCCCCCCGGCCCGTCTCTTACTCTTTCTCTTGCTCGTACTTTTCTGGCCTCCAGTTTCCTGGCCACCCACATGACGAGACACTCTCCCTCCCGCTCTCTCCCCATTCTCAGTTTCAAGGAATTTCCTTTTGTCAAAGGCGAAGTGTGATTGACATATTTTCCCCTTCTTAAGTGCAGTCTTCTTAATACTTGATTTAACTATGTCCTTATGGGGCTCGTATAATCATTACCTAGGTGAGAAAGAGACCCCCTGCTCCCTCACTACCATCCGATCTTGGCCTTCAAGCACCAGACGACTGGCTACTTAGCACTTTTTACATGGTTTTTATTCACTTTTTAAAGACATTTTTATTAATTTGGTGGTGATGAGGTGTTCCAGATTGACAGCATTGGAAACTGGTGTAATTTGTTTGTCCATAAAACAGGTACCACCAAAGCGGCAGAACTGCTGACTCACCTACCAGCGTTCCTGGGGATCCCCTTTCAAAGCACCTCACCAAAGCCAGAAAAATTGCCTTCTCCTCTGGCCTTTGTGGGGAGAAGGCAATTCAATTTCCTCATCAGTCCTCAACTCTGATGCTAAGTCTGATAAAAAACTGAGCTGGAGCTCACCCTGACCACAGTGTGACAGGAATGAGGGGTGTAAGCATTTTGCTGGTCCACTTCTGGTCTCAGCTTTCTTTAGCATGAGAAATCATGGTTTCCTGTTGTTCTCCAGACTATTTTCCATGTGACCTGCATAGCACAGGCTGTGAACAAATGTCCACCCTGAGGTGTGCTAGGATGGGGACAAAGGGTTGAAGGAGGATGGCCATGGGATTTGGGAAGGTAGGTGGGCTGCTGGCAGAAAAAGAGGAAGGCGAGTTCCCAGGCTCATAGTTTGGAGTCCTTAATGATTCCCTGGTGAATCTGTGTTGGGCACCCTGCTGCATTGCTCTGTTTTCATTCATGTCTTGCATACAGGAAAGTAAAACTGCATTATGATGCCTGGGGGTTGGCTGTGGGTATGGAGTTGAAGAGGTTGCTCAGACTGAGCCAAAAATTTTCAATACAATGTAGGAAGGGTTACTCATGAGATTTTGAATTAAAATTTGCAAGATCTTAGCACACCTTTTAATCCATATGAGAGCCAAGCAGAGTTTTGTATTGAATTTAACAGTAATAGTCCTGAAAACTGATTGTTATAACCAACCTATAAGGAAATTTTTATAATCATGTATGTTGAAAATTTATGCCACATCATTGTAATACCTTGTTTTCAGTTGAGTATGGATTTCGCTATGTTTTAAATAACTATGGTGAAATTTCCCATGTCAGGGATTAATCTCTGTATCTTGCATCCTTCTTTTCTCCTTTCTGTAAAAAATGGAGCAAAGATAAATAGCAGTTTTCAGAAAAAGTTTTGGGAGACTGTTCTGACATATGCTAAAAAACCTGAAAGGGATACCCATAACAATTAATAATCCGTACCTAATTTGGATGAAAGGGTTGTCTTTTGATCAGCAGATGGGATGGAGGGTCCCTCTGATGTCAGGAATGTATACTTGCCCATTTCCGCGAAAATTTTCCCACATTTAGTCAAGTTATGAGCCTCAGGAAGTCCCACTTCACACAAAGGCATTAGAAATGCATCTTCTCTGAAGGATTTCTGCCTGTTCTCAACCCCTGAGGTGGATGGCAGCCTTCTCTCCCAACGGAGCAGTGGGGTACGGGGTGTGCCCACGCTGTCTCAAGGTGGGGGAGGTGGACAGTGCTGCTCCCTCCTCTGTGGTTTCAGTGTTTGCCTGGCAGACCATGGGAGAGGAGAAGGAACCTTTCTGGCAAGACTGCAAAAGGTAGGGATCTGGGACTGAAGTACTGTGAATGAAGACATTGTGACGAAAAGCTGCTGAGCTCAGTATCTTGGTGTTCTGAGAAGAGGGTGGGGGGCTTACAGGTAGGACTGCAAACAAGATGAGGGAGAAGCATGGACCTAAAGTACTTGTCTCCAGAAACAGAACAGGAATTCCCACACACTGGAAATTCATAAATTAAATATAAGAGGGAAAACCCTCCCAAAACTAGAACTAGAAAAGTAATGATTCAGGGTTCAGAGCAGTTTTTGGATGATATGCAGTGTAAGACATGAGGCACCTATTGAACAATGAGTATACAAGAAGACCTTGAATACACAGAATCTTCATCAGAGATCCAATGGAAAATTGTTATGTGGTTATGTAATCAAACATGGTAAGGTAGCTCACAGATAGAGCTGAAATAAGGTCAGGCTTATTACTGATGATCCTCGACATCTGAATATTTGACTTTGCAACATTAATAGTTTCTCAACATATTATTATTCATATAGTACATAGACCTGGTATGACCTGTAGGCCAGGAACTCACTGCTGCAAAGTGCGTTAGGTTCTTTATCACATTAATGGCTTAAATTAAATTAATTAACAATCGTTTACCTTAGCTCTGGCTCCAAGCCATAAGGATTCAAAAGAAAGTGTCCTTTGCAAAGCCAGATTCTGTGTATTCTGCAATGAGACAGGACCAAATGGTAATGATATAAAAAAATCCTTTCATTCTTGTCTTCCTTTCTTCACACAAACATTTGCAGCTGTGGCCCATATCTGCTGAAAATAGTCATCACCACAATATGGCAATGAATATTTTCAACCATTCTTTTAAGAAAGCTTTTATCTTTTCTTGGCCTCACAATGTCTCCAGGCAATCTATCTCCATTGTCAGGGCCTTGTTTTGTGAAGTATTGTTTCAAGAAGCAGAGCCCAGGACTTTTTTTTCCTCGTATGTGCCTGGGAAGGAGTTAATTTGTAGATGGCTTAAGCAGTGTATCAGATCACAGTCCTCAGCCTTGCTGCTGCCATGTGCCAACTGCTTTCCCTGCCACAAAGACCTATGACCTGTTTTGCGCTGGCTTTGCTTTTGGGTTTGCAAGCTGGCCAGAAACTCATATTGGGTACCTGACTACAGATATTGGTAAAATACTGTGTGTATGAGTTAGGGGAATGTGCCAGGTTCCATTGCTATGGAATAAATGAGTTAATGCTTCGAGAAGGTGATGTGAGAACTGTTGCTTCCCGCTCCAAGGCAGCCCTGCCTTGCTGCAAGGGTTTACTCCTGATTCAGGTTCTCACAGTTATTTCCATAACTCCAATAGTCAGAAGCTTTTTAAAATAAAAGCTGTGATTTCTAGAACATGGCTTACATTAAGTGAATTGTCCATGGGCTGCAGAGCTTGCGGAGCGGGGGCTTTGGGTGTGCAGCAGAACAGGCTGTGCCCCCAGACCAGCTCACACCACACAGGATTGCTGTTCTGCCTTTTCCTCTGAGAAGTTTCTGTTGAACACCTTATGCCACACATTGTTGTGCATGTCACCTGTGAGGTGAATTTTCCACCCCTGTGACCTCTTGGACCACTCTTCTGTCTGACATTAGGTGAAGCATGGCTCGCCTTCATACCTGCTCAGCGTCAGGGCTGTGGTGTGATGTTTGTAGGGGTTCTCAGGCTTACAGGATTGCATTGTTAACAACAATGCTCTAAGTGAAAAATCAGAAAGCAACTGCTGCAAATTGCCAACCAGCCTTGGCTTTCAGGATGGCCCAACAGCTCAGGAGAAAAGTGATCTGAAACCTACTAGAATATTTATGTACTCTGGTTTTCCTGAAGAAAGTTCTGAAGTTTTGCTCTGTTTTTTTTCATCAAAAATTGACAGTAATAATATCTCTTCTTTTTGATTCAAAGTAACAAATAATCCTGCATCTTCCTTGTCAGACTGAAATATCTTTAAATCTTTTTCTTTTTTAACTGTTCGAATTGCTGAGGGAGCATCTTGATGTGTCAGGTGTTTTCTGGGTATATGTACAATAGTATATGTTACAGCTATATGTAAAATAGTGCTTCCCTCTGTATTCTTATGTCATCAAAGAAAAGGTACAGAAATTCTGGAAATGGAAATTTAGAATGAGATAAGGCTGGTGGCAGGCAGCATCGTGGTCCTGAAGAATAGGCCTGGAGGGACATATCAGCACCAGGGTCTGGTTTGGAGTATGGGGAACACCGTGCAGAAAGCATTTGAATCACTCCATTGTCATCAGGTAGCTGTGAAGCCCTCAGGTGAAGTATGCCTCAGTTCCTTTAATGGCTAGGCCAAATATGACATAGCAGGCTGCTGCTCCTGCTTGCAAATTGAGAAACAAAGACATTTCTCTCCCCTCATTCCCCCTCAAACAAAGAGTAAAAATGAGGGGTGCTGGGTCTTTTGTTTGTTTGAATCAGTAGTTTGACAACTACACTGTGAACATTGACTCATGGAAAGGACAATTAAGATGTGGAATAAGGGAGCAAGAGAATCCCAAACCCAGGATTTCCCCTAGGAAGAGGGAAAACTGGGATATGGAAACTGGTGTTTCTATTGAGACATGAGTGATCAGGAGCTCCCTTCTGCATTTGATTTTGAGCTGTCTGCAGGCATGTAAGGTGCTGCTGCTGTGGGCTGAGGTGTGAGACAGGGTGCCTCCTTTAGGCTTTCCAGAGGCAGCTCCTGTTCCTGTGGATGCTTTGGACAGTGAATGGCATTGTTCTGGAGGCTGCAGCTTGCACAGAGAGGATTTATACACAATGTCAAATCCCTCCTGTCCTGACCCCTCCTGACTCCTGGACATCTGTAAGGGAACACCCCTGAGAGGGTATCTGTAAAGAACTGTTTATTTTGCAGTGAAGGGTAATCTCATAATAACCAGGGAGTTCCTCCAAGTTCCTGGGAGTACCGAGTGAACCTTGCCCAGTGTTGCTGGCTGAAATGTTGCAAACACAAATACAATGGAGGCTCTGAAGAAGACAGAGGAGCTCAGCACCCACAGCCCATGTTTATTTTCTCCAGAGATGAAGGGAGGACTATAGGTCAGCAGGAATTGTGCATTCTGACTGGTATTTATTGACTCAGAAGTCCTTGCTGACAGACAGACAGACAGTCAGGCAGGAAAGGGTTCCATTACAGTGACGTCGTTTCTTTCCCTCTTCTCCCCCGAGGCTCAGACTGCTGGCACTCTTTTCACATTGCTGTGGCTTCTCCAGCTGGTGCTGGGGCAAGTGGCAGCTGCCTTTCACCTCACTGGTGCTGGAAGCCTGGCTGCCCCCAGGGAACGCGGCTGCCGGGCTCTCAGCAACACCCAGCAGCACATGTGTCAGAGATGTGGCAGCAACACAGAGCTTGGTGTTCAGCCTCCCCTCTGAGACCTGGGTGAAGGCTGGAGGTCTGGGTCAGATGCTGAAGGTGAACCCTGGGTTGCTACAGGGGGTCAATGTACAGGGTCTGTCTGAAAGAGAAATATATCCCTGAGCTGTGTTCAGCCCCATTCCCGCCTTCCATTTCCTCATGCAGACACTGCTAATTAGGTCTCCAATTGCCCATTTTTAATATTGTGCTTTAGGAGAGATTTGAGTCCTTTCTGTAAGTGACAGTAAGGCAGACCTACTGAGAGCTGTATGCAGGGATGCTACAACACTGAACAGCCTTTGTTTGTGCCAAGGATCGTGGCTTTAAGACTTTTGATTTCTACTATGGATCCTCTGGAATGTCCCTTTGGATTTAAGACCAGGCTGGAGACTATTGCAAGCAGTACAGTTACCTATGCTTTTAGTCACCAAGACCAACTTGTTTTGATGAGTCCTCACTGGAAGTGTAAAATACTGTATTCTTCATCCTTTGTCAGAATTGAGAGGCAAAATGTGCATGTTTAAATAGCATGAGTTGTTTCTCTTGTCCCCTTCACTCTCCACTGTTTTTTTTAAAGATTGTCTCTTATCTCATTTTGAGTCCATTAAAGCAAAGGATGCAGCAGGCTGGGGTACAGGATATCATAGAATCACAGAATGGTTTGGGTTGGAAGGGATCTTTAAGATTATATAATTTCAAAACCCCTGCCAGGGGCAGGGGACACTTCCCACTAGACCAGGTTGCTCAGAGCCCCATCCAGCTTGGCCTTGAACAGTTCCAGGGATGGGATATCCACAGCTTCTCTGGGCAACCCGTTCCAGTGTTTCATCAGCCTCACAGTACAGAATTTTTTTTGCAATATCTAATCTAAACCAACTGTCTTGCAGTTTGAAGTCGTTTCCTCTTGTCCTGTCACTCCGTGCCCCTTTAAAAAGTCCCTCTTCACCTTTCTTGTAGCCCCTTCAAGTACTGAAATGTGCTATAAGATCTCCCTAGAGCCTTCTCTTCTCCAGGTTGAACAACACCAACTCCACCAGGAGTGTTTGCAGCAAAGCAGTGCCAGATAGATCTGGTCACAGGTTCTTTATTCATGTCACAAACATCGTGTCAGCAGCATGGACAAATGAATCACACTGATCTCTTGCTTAGTGAAATTTACATTAGAGGTGCTACCAGGTGGCAGTGAGGGTGCCCTTTCAGATTCAATCTCTGTGAATATGCTGTCTCTGCATATCCAAATGCCCATGAATGAGAACCCAAGCATCAGATAATTCAGTCCACTTCTTGATTGTCAATGCAAGATTATGTGCAACGGTACAGGTTTTGTTTTAACAGTTTTAAATGATGAGGTATCTTCCATGTTTGGATTCTGGCTGTTTTTCTAGTAATTTGATTCATGCAGTGAGGCATGGTTGCAACACTTTCTGTTCTGTGATAGAATGCTTCTTACATCACCTAACATACATGGAATTCTTTTCAGGCTCTACTTCATTAAAACCTGATGCTTAGATCTCCTGCCTCTCTAATGTACAGGGGCAGATCTAGGCGTATTTTCACTTTGAAAAGATTTCCTCTCCTTTTCATTAATGACAGCTGTACAGCTGTCTAAAGACTGTGGAGATTTCCCTCTACACTGCTGTGTTTACTGTCTTTGTAATCTGTTTTGGACAGCCATATGCGTTTGTTCCCCCAGTAAAGCTCCTTTAAGTAGAACCTATTTTCCCTAAAGTGGCCCTCCCAGTAAACAGGAATAGAGGGTGAGGGGTTCAATATGAGTATGGTGGGTACCAATGGTGGGATGGTACTGCAAGGAAAATGCTTCCTTGGCTATGTCTTAGCTGCTGAGAATGTCTCATGTCAAGGGGCTGGAAAGTGCACCTCTGTGTGAGGGTGCATACAGAGCACCTTCAGGGTGCTTGTAGGTGCACACCAACTCACAGTGCTGAGTACAGGAAGACCAAACCAGCCCCAAAGCATTTTATCATCTAGTCTTGCTAAACTTTATGTGTGGCAGAGCAAAATATATTACAAGTACTTGGCAGAGTTGTCAGCACTCTAATGGCCTTCCGTGCCTGAAGAGGGAGTAGCTTGACTACAGAGTTTCACCTGTGGGCTGACATAACTGGGATGTCTCAAGATAATTCCTGTTTGAGTAAGAGCACATACATAGAAACAAAGCTTGATTTAAAAGCAGACTAGATGATTACCAGTCTATTACGTGAGTATCCCACTACAACTTTATTTTCTCTATCTTTAATCCACTGCTTTTCTCAACTTTGCCCATGAGGTGCACTGTCTTTATGACAGTGGCTTTCAACTTGTGACCACAGAATTCTGGAGGTCAGGGGACTGCTTATAAAGGGTGTGTGAAATAAAAGCAATGTAAATGTGCTGTGCGGTAATCTATGTATGTGAAATATCTACTGTAGATGTCTCTTGGGATGGTCAGAAAAGTAAGATGAAAGATTTTTTCTCATGGGAAGAAGCAGAATATTTAAATCTTAAATTTATGGCAGTTTTGTAATCTTTAGATTCCTCTAGTTCTGCTTTGTTTCAAGAGAGGCATGCTGGCTGCTACTTTGTAGATTGATGGCACCTCCCAGGAGATGTACATGCAGAAAGAAAGGATACACAGTACAAGGGATGTTCACCTTTTGTTGAAATAGGTTCTGTGCTACAGAAGTATATTGTACCTGGCCCAAAATTCTGTGTGAGGAAATCTTGGACATGACATCCATGCACAGGGAAGATGCTGACATCAAAAAGTGAAAGTAATCTCTTTAATAAATGCAGGCACAGATGCAAACCTGTCCTGGACTTGGAGGTGAAAATTTTTTGATCCTGTGCAAATCAGTTATGTTTGATCTCTAATTCAGATCCTGTTTAATCCCTTTCAAGGACACTCCATTGTGTTCTACTCCATTGCTTCTACCCTTGCTCAAAGTGCTACCATGGCCCATTTGGCTGCCACGTTAACTTTTGGTCCTGGTTTTGCTCAGCACCTCGGAGCCCCTTTTCATCAGAGCCTGTGGTTGCATCTCTTTGTGGCAGCTGTATTCTAGGAACAGATTCTTTGGCTGTTTATGCTTTCACTCCCAAGCAAGTGGCACACAGGCACAATGCATACAACAAAAGCTTGCATCCATTGTTCCTTGTAGTTAGCTCTTAGCTTTTCCTTGCAAACCTCAGTAAACTCCACTTAGCTTAGTTATTTTTGTCACTGCAGAAGGGGAAACAGACTTTGCTGTTTTACCTTCTACCAGTGAATCCTCAGCAATGAAGGGTACTTAGGATATAGGTAATCTACCCATGTAGTGCAGGTCTACAGTCTTATTGTCATTGATCCATGGTTTAGGCCTAGGAAAAATTAATTTTGGCAGTGTGACTAGAGGCAGATAAAAGCATTTTTTTAAAATAGCAGATCTCTGGGTTCTTTGACACATCTCCTTTTGGGTTTGTGTCTTCCTGCTGACAAACAGAATGATGTGAGGTATTATGTATACCTAATTTATACATAACATCTATACAATGCAATGCACATAACTGAGTCTCCACAGAAATATATACTCAGAATTTTGTAGGTCTGTAGATTTAGATGCCTTAACTGGTGCTGGATGTCCACAGGTGCTGGATGTTCTGTATGCACAAAATGAATCTAAAGTATAGTTATATAGTGGAACCTAATGAAATTTTGTTGAACTTTAGTGCATTTTGACATATGTGAGTATAGAGGGAAAATACTTAATTAAGTATTGTATTGTCTAAAATAAGCAAGGGTGCACTTACCTAATCCTGAGCAGAAATGAAATTTTTGTCACTGGCTCTTGAACATACTTATTTAAACTGGAAGACCTTACCTTTTGGGTTCAGGTTTTGCAACATAGATCAGTTGTATTATGAACCGGGAGTTATGAAATGGCAAATGGTGTTTTTCTTTAAAGGCTTGACTGCTTCCACTTTTGTCAAGTTTTTGTTCTATGTCTATCGTATGTCCCTCTATTTTATTTTCATGTCTCTCAACTGCACCTAGAATGCCTGTTATTAACATGTACTCTTAATATTGCAAACTTAAATTTTTAGAAGCACAATGCAAAACCAAAAGCAGTTGCCTTTGGCCTCAGCTGGAATCCAGCACCTCTGAAAATCAGGCACTCCTGTTTTTCAGTTGGAAGAACCAATTCTCTTCTATAAAATGCTTTGAATTTACAATTTAAAGAACTTCCAATCTATGTAGGTTTTAAAACACTGTGTACATGCTATGTTCGTACAGGAATCTGGCAGCCATTTCTAGCGAGCATTAAGCAACAAGATCTTGTAGTGAACAGCAGAAATATTTTTTATTTAGAGATTACATAACTCTGACAAAATGGAAACCAGCCCCCGTGCTTCACTGTAGACCAGAACTTTCTCTTCCCAGATGGAAAGTGACCTTTAATTGTGTCAGTTCCACCCCACATCCTCAGAAAACAAGGGCAGCTGCTTCACACATGAAGGGAAGCAGAGACTGAAGGAACTGTATTGATTAAGGATAGATCAAGACTGAGGTAACCTTACAATAGCTACACAAATCCAACTCCATCCATCACTCAGGTCTCCAAGAGTGTCCAGGTAAAATTAATTGGTCTTAAATGTCACAAACGGAATTATCCCCCACCTACCTCTGTCCCTTTCACAGCCAGTGCTGTAGCAGTACTGATGCATCCAGCAAAGCTGCCTGTCACTGGTAATCCATGTGGGATGGATCAAGCAGTGTTTGATGCTAGCAGTACAGAGAGTGACAGTGAGCTGGAGTGGGAGGACTGGGCAGACAGGGAGCTGATGGTGCCCTCGGGCTCAGTCTGCTGGAGGAGGAGTTTCCATGTGGACTTCATATAAGTGGGAATCATAAGAAAGAGAGAGAAAAACTAGAAACACTCCGAGTGTTCTGACCTGAGTTAATCAATCAGTACTCTTATACTCCTTACCAATAATTGTCAGAAAAAATCCACCACCAGCTATGCTCCCCTATCTTTCACTCCTTTTGTTCCAGATGCTCTCCTAAACATTCAGGGTTTTGATTCTCTTTCCCTGTTCCTTTCATATCTTCATGGTGCAGAGGGAGTGGGTAGGCAGGAGGTGCTGGCACCCCTTCTGTGGAGCAGCTGTGATTGCTTCCCGAGGATGTGTGAGAGTTGGGAGAGATTGCAAGGTATGATTTTTTTACTGTACGCTGAAAGGCTTTCTCCATCACCCTGAAGAAGGACCTGAGGAGTGGTGAAAAGGTATAGAGTTGTCAGCCCTGAAATAAAAGCATGTGCACAGTTGGGAAGTAACTGGACAGTGTCTACGTCCTCTGATAAGCTGAGACAATTCCATTACCCACAACTTGCCATAAATCAGCGAGTTCTCTGCTCTGAAATAGGTATTTGGTGTGTGCTCTGCTATTCCTTAAAGTTTGGGGCTCTTGGTCAGAGAAATGACTTCAGTGTGATGGTGGCATGGAGTCACAGCAATAAAGACTTTATAATTTCTTTTTGACAAAGTTGTCACTGAAGGCAGTCACTTGCTAAAACACAATTTTAAAATAGGAATTCACTTTGACTCTGTTTATGTTAACTTTCTGTGAGCAGTCAAGCAATTTACTTTTATTGACAAGAAAATCTGTAAAAAGTCAACGTCAAAGATACATATGTGTACATTTAAGTAAACTAGTTTAAAGTTCTCATGCATAAGCATTCAGTTTTGAAGTGCTTACACATTCCCAGAGCCAAAGGAATGGAAACAATACAATGTGATTTATCTGACCAATCAAACCTAACCCAGACAGCTGTGGTGCAGGCTCTCCTGCTGGCTGCTATTTTCATGCCGGCAGAAGAAGAGGGTATATGCCTCACATGATTGTGTTTTTGTTGTGATCTTGGCACTCTGCTCTTCTTGCCCATGCCTCAGAAGCTAGAAAAAGTACAACCTGCCTTGAAGGGTCAAATGGGAAAAGCCCAGGAAACCTCACCTGGGTTGCAGGTGCTCACCAAGCAGCTGCCTATCCATGGTCTTCACTGTGTTTGACCTTTCATTTCTGTATTTGAATATGGATAGGTTGATAGGGAGCAGTTTGTGTGCTGGGCTGGATATGAAATCTCACCCCCACCATAACTAATCCAAAATCATTAAAGGAACTGTGGACAAATTCTATGCACCACATAGCATATTTGGACAAAATACGCTGACATTTTGTCACAGTGTTGTTCTCATGTAATGTGGGGGATGTGTGACATCATCACTGAAGGAACAGCTTCAAGCTATACCTTGTACCACTCCTGTGCGTACATCCCTGTGAACGACTCAGAAATAACGTACAAAGGCCTCATTAAAAAGAAAAAACCCAAAAAGCTGTATCCAGATTGCTCAGGGACATGTCAAAACACCAGCAAAGCTGTTGCCAAACCTGAAGATGCCTAAATTCCTTGCAGGGCTATTCTATTGCCAGCAAACCTCCTTGTGATCTTGAAAGCACTGCTGAGCAGTTAAATCTTGACTGCATTGGGTAGCAGAGCATGTAACCTGCAAGATCTGGAGAAGAAAACCAGAGAGGTGTAAGCAGGATTCCCCCTCATACCCCTCATGTCTCTGTGACACCACAGCAATCCATCCCAGGGAGTCAGGCAGGTTATGTGCATGTTCGTGATGTGCTGGTAATCCCACCCGGCAGCATGGATTAGTTTGTAGCTCCTAGTCCATGCTAGTTCTTGGCATCTCTCTTACTGGTCATTCCTCCATCTTAATCCATTATGGGGAGTCTTTGCAAAGAACTTGGGAGAAAAGGTAATATGAGGACAGGTCTGTATTTTCAAGGGGCGCATTTTGACTGGGGTGTGCACTTGGAGCAAAATGACACTCAGAATGCAGTGTTTCTCAAATCAAATTCTTAATTAGCTGTAGTAGCATGACCGACTTGCTGTCCAAAGTCAATTGTCAAACAAAAATCTCCCTATAAAAACAAATTGGAATCAGAAAAATTGAGTGTTTTTCCCTTTTCAAACCAGAAATGAAAGACAGATGGATATACAATGTGTGAATACCACCATTTTTGGTTTGTTGTTGATCCCTCCCATGCTTTTAGGTGAAAGCCCTGTGGCTCCCAAGGTGTCTGTGGCTGTGAAGGGACCATTTTCTGAGGTGTGGGGAGGCTCCTGGTGGGAGCTTCTGGTGGCCTGCACAAGCGCAGGAGCAGCGGACATCTGCTGCACGCATTTTATGTAGCTCTTGTTTGCAGCAGCCATGTGGGCAGTGCGGAGCATCTCACACGTTTTCTCAATCTGTATCCCAACCAGGTAGGATTGACAGCTGGAGAAAACCATATATTCTGGGTGCTAAATAGGTTATCTGCCATCCATAAGAAAGAAAAGCAGTGAGCTTTACAGCCATGCCTCCCAGCCCTGCCCTTGGTTGTGACTTTGCCACTGGCAAGGCTGAGTGCCTGACCCCGGCTAACGTGCGGTGCCTTTAATAAGGAGAGGGAGGGAAGTAATTTTATACTCAGCATGCAAGTGATTCATGTTCTCAAAGGGGATAAAAATGTTATTAGAAAATTCTCCTGCCAAATGTGTGGCAAATGAAACTAATTTATTAATGCTGTGAAGCCAACGTGTGAAATTGGGATAAAAGGTGAGGTGCGGTCTCACCCCGGTGCTTGCTGTGGCAGAATGTGTGCAAGACAAAGGGCTCTTGTCCTCGGAAAGGGGATGCTGCTGTTGTGACCACATATACTAGCAGCAAACAAACACAGCAAGTTTGCTTCAGCACAGATGAACTTCAAAGTGTTGGGGTGAGAGATGCCAAGACTTAAAGAGCAGACCTTGATCATGAGTGATCAAGCTACTGCTTGAAACCTGTAGAACATTGTCAGGACACTTTTGAAAATGCTTTTATTAATTTCATAGTTCAGGGCTTTCCGTTCATTTTGGTTTATTATTTGTTTTATTTTGTGTTAAGCAGTCTCAGTGTTCTCTGTGTCTCACAAGACATGAAACAAAACCAGTCCCAGGCCCCAGAATACTCCTGACCTGAAATGAAGTCCACACAAGCTAGGCATGGGTTTGGAGCCAAGAGGCCCAGACATGGCCCATGCTTTCGTAGGAATGTATTTTACATAGGATGACGATGAAGGTGACTATATGTTCATGAAGTACCTATAAAGCAGGTGCTGTACTATTGACAAAAGCAAGGTGAAAGAGGTTTATACTGAAGTGACTCTGGAGAGATCAAGAGTCCTCTGCCCTGGTGCCCTTAAGCTGAGAAGGTCTGTGACATCCTGCATGCCCCTAGTTTTTGCTCTCTCTCTGCCAACACCACGCTTGGTGTGACTGGGCAAGACTGAAACTGTATGGATGGAGCTATAAGCAGGATGAGCAAGTCTTAGCTCCATTTCTTTTACCTCATATGCAAATTGCATCATCTGCGTGTTTTCAGTGCCTGGAAAAGATCTGCATCCGGACAAAGAACAGTCAGCCAGAGCCTGTCAGGACAGAGGAAATCTGTGGAGGAATTTCTGCCTTGGAAAGCTTATCTTCTCCAGAAAAGTATCTGACTTCAAATTATTGTGTAAGTAGTCATACACAGTTCTTCTGGATTCCTTTCTTTTCCTGAACAGCCCTCAAAGCATAGATTCTAATGACTCCATTTTTTAGCTACAGGTATCTAAAGATCTGGGCATTTTTCAATCAAATTCTGATTTCATTGGGGCAATCATCATCTCCAACGTGGTTTGTTGCATTATTTTATACTCAGAAACAAGGCAGAGGATTGTTCTGATCAGTTTCTAGAGAGCTAAAATTCAGGCATCAGGTCACTTAGCCCATCCAAGCCCAATCTTTCTTCTCATGTTTCATTCAAGAAAGCACTTGCCATATTATCGCCATACTTTGGCAGTGAGGCAGAAGGGTCAGGCTTTGAACAAAGAAGAGAAATGGATTCTGAATGTTCTTGGACAAGAAATGTGAAATCTGCCTGTTGTTCTATGATAAAGAAGAAAGCTTAGGAATTTGCTGTAAGACTATAAAGCATAAAATTTAGCTGCTCTAGAAAAGCACATGTAGAGTATGAGTGGCTGCCTATCTTTTTTTTCATTTACTTTATGGATTTGACCTAGAAATAAAGTTGTGTAGATGTAACTGTTCTCAAAACTATGAGATTTGTTTTATTCAGATCCCCCCCACTCCCCCGTCTAGCTTCTATTAATGAATCTTGTACTGGTAAATTTATTCAGCTATGGGGTTTCTTCTCTCAGCTACCACTGTATGACTTTTCTGCCTGAAAATGAGTAAACTCATTCCACAAGATCTTAACATTTATTTGTATTTTGTCTAAAGAAGGGATAAATCAATTACTTTCTGGCATAATATGAACATTTTATTAGCATAAGTCACAAAGCTGAGTCATCCAGAATCCAAATTAATTGTTGGGATTAGTATAAAGTACCCACAGTCATCTGTCAGGTAAGTGTCTCCATCTGTCTGTGTTTATGGCTGGATTGGAGAGATGAAGTTTGCAGAATCAGTAGCTCAGTCCCTCACCTTCATATCATCATCTAACAGCACTCAGCTTTCTTGCCACTAGACAAGAGTCCTTCCAAGAGTGAGGTAACCATGGCTGATGGTCAGGACGCAGGATTCTCAAGCGGAGTCCAAGGTCTCTAACACATAAAAAGCCAGAAGTAAATTAAACCTACCACTAACTGGCAGAAAAAACCATTCAGTCGCCATATATGCTCCAGAGTTCCCAGATTCATGAGAGAGTCCAGTATCACTCTCCTAATCCAAGCCCCATAGTGTTTTCACCTTCACAAGCTGCTTATTGTGGTTGCAAGTTCCTAGTTCCTGTGTATCTTAACTTTGTGAGTGAGCTTCTACATACTCCACATTTTAAGAACATCTTTGGGACTCAAAGCTTAATTCCAGCATTCGTCCACCCTCTTTATGAAAGTGACCTCAGAAGTACCTGGCTGTGGGCTCGCTCGGTTGTTAATGCCAAGGAAAATCTTACGCATTTATTGCACTTTGAAATAAATTCAAGTATGCACTTGCCTGGAGTATGGATGTACTTAGGATTTTCTGTCTGATTAGTTCATTCCATGTATCCTTTGGGCTCTTCAACAACATTGAGAACCCATCAATTCATGGACTTTCCTAGAAGACCCTCGAGAGCAGGTTGAAACTCTAGACAATGTAGGCAAAAGATACCTGTGCCTAGACTAAGGCAAGAGGAACACCTGAAGCTGCATCTCAGAAGGTGAAGTCTGAAATGAATAGGCTGTTCAAACCATTCTCCAAAAATCTGTTAATCGTATTCCCACAGTTTTTTTTCTTCTCCCTCATTAACACAAAAGTATTACTACAATCCCCTCAACTATCAAGAAAGCTGGGAAATTGTCCTTCTTTGAGGAAGACTTCTCCATATGATCCCTGGAGACCAGTGTGCTGCATTTCAGGAGATCTAAGAGTTTTCAGTCTGGTGTCAATTCTAGAAATGCATTCCCCAATAAAGATTGTTATTTACTCAGTTCTAGTCTGCAGACATGTTATCTGAATTGGCTAATCCCGTGCTAAAACCTGTCATGGGTCAGTGCTGAAAGAAGAATATAGTCCGAATATCACTAAGCGAAATAGAAGACAAATAACTCCATTGATTATGGAACTGAGGGAACATGGATGGCAACTTGTGGTATTCATGTGGCATCAACCACAACTTTGATGCCTAATAATGCCATCAAAGAACTGAACCTCTTTCCCTAATTGCCTTTAAGAGCAGCTTCCTGAATGGATTCTCTGGGGTCAGTGAAGAGCTAATCTTACCTTGCCATCTCCCCATCAGCAGGGAAGCATTGGTAAGGGCTCTACTGTACAGGTAGTGACTGCCATGTTGACTATCTGGAGTCAATATCTGTGAAATATTGTCACTTGCACAGGGTATAGTTGAAACTGGCTAACCTGTTCAAGCAACACTGTGAGAAGTGAGAGAATAGAAAGGAAATTCTAAGCAAATGAACATCCCAGTCTTCCATCTTCTCCTTTGACAGCCCACATGTCCCACATGTCTCTATAAGCCTTGTTTCCTCAGGAAGCATTTTAATTTACTCTCTGAGCAGCAGAAGCACTCAACAGACTTTTCTGCCACAGTTTGATAATTTTGTGTGCTGAACAGGGACTTAACAGTCAAAATGATGGAAAGGACAATTAACCAGTTTCTGATGTCACCTACGCTGGTGTGGTTTGGAGCTCTGTTGAAGTCACCGGGATTACTCTGTATTTCCACTGATGTGAGCAGATTAAAACATAGCCTCATTTGTGCTGTAACAAACTTTTTTAGGGAAGCATAGAATTTTCCATTTTGTATTACAATACTTAATTGGGAGTTGTTTGTTATTATAGCATTATTGTCATGTGGCCTAAGTGTTAGTGGGCAGAGTACTTTGTCAATGTAATTTTGCATTTCCTGAAATCCCAGATCCTTGGATGTCTCAGACACAGTGCTCCAGCCAGTAGCAGCGTAGATGTGACTGGGCTGTAAGAAGTTCTTGGTATTGCTTTGCCACATAAACTGTGATTTATAGCTGTGCATCGTATAATTTGTATTTGTTGTTGTTTGCAGCTATATGGCAGTAGTGCTCTTCACAGTGTGCCAGAACCGTGTTTGGTCTTGGATTTCAACATTTCCACAGCAGGATGCTGTGATTTTGGCTGGGTCTAGTTAGCATTCATATGTATATGGAAATATTCATATACGTACCCTCTGATGCCTGCTCCACTGTTCTGTGAATCTAAAACCTTAGAATCTTAGAATCATAGAATAGTTTGGGTTGGAAGGGACCTTTAAGTGTCATCTTGTTCCAGCGTCCCTGTATGTAAATTGGGAGATGAAAGGGAAAGGGGGGATGTTTGGAGTGATGGCATTTGTCTTCCCAAGTCACTCTCACACGTGATGGGGCCCTGCTCTCCTGGGCATGGCTGAACACCTGCCTGCCCACAAGAAGCAGTGAATCAATTCCTTGTTTTTTTGTGTTTGTGTGTGCAGCTTTTGCTTTCTCTCTTTAACTGTCTTTATCTCAACCCATGGGTTTTCTCACTTTTCCGATTCTCTCCCCAGTCCCGCTGGTGGGTGAGTGAGCAAATGGCTGTGTGGGGCTTGGCTCCTGGTTGAAGCTGAACCACTGCAGAGGGCCAGCTGCTCCCTAAGGGTTGGAAACTTGGAAGCTGACATCAGTAACATGCCTGGCAGGGCAACAGGTTTACCAGGCCAGGTTTCCTTTCACCATACGCAAGTGACATAAGCAGAGCAGACCAGGATCAGCTGCAACCAAGAGTCCAGATCATCAGGCAATATTGTGATGATGAAGCAAATACAAGGTCAAGACAGGAAGTCAATCCATGGGACAGAGTCCAGTGATTGTGGGGAAGGTCTGTAGTGACAAGACAGGTCCATGAACAATGTCCATAACATGGGGTTCAAGACCAGGCACAGGCAAGGCTGTCGCTTCTCTGGAGACCAGTAGCCCTACAACAAAGCTCCAACAAGGTCTGTAGTTAGCTCAGGGATGAAGTCATAGGAAGCTCCTGGGCCCATGGACAGGGTGTATGGGAGAGTTCCAGGTGTAAGGCTGGTCAGAGAAACTAAAGCTGGTTAGTGCAGTCAGGGCACTGACAGCTTTAAGCTGAGAATACTGTAGAAATAGTTAGAAATATGGCTCATTATTTAGGTGAAATTTTCCTCAGTAAAAAAATGCTCTGTAAGTGTCCTTTCTATGTGCCTGAATTCTGCCTGAACTAACCCATGTGAAATACATTTTCTATCTAAATTGGTTATGATCTAGAGCTAATGTGAGCTCTAGAGCTCGCAGGAGCTCACAGAGGAGCTTTACCTGCAAGATTCAATGCATTTCCAGGGAATATACCTAGTGTGTGTTGAGTTTTTTCTTAGTCTATTAGTCTCATTTTGTGTGAAAGGGAGTCAAGGGCACGGTCTCTTCTCTTAATGGAAAACAGATGCTATGCTTTCAGTTTGGGGCAGTATTATATTTTATTAACAGAAACACTCAGCTTGAGAACAGGTCTCCAAAAGACACGTGTTCTGCAAAGGAAAGAATTGTATCTTCAACTTCTCCAAAAGACCTGTGGGCCAAGTGATTTAGCTGCATTGTGGGAAATTACCTGAAGTTCCCACACTGCCTTATCCACACTTGCAGTCCTTATCTCATATATTCCTAGTGAAAACTTAGTCCAAAGATCTGTTGAGTCTTTTCTGGAAATCCACCAGTTCATGTGGCAAATGCCGCTTTTTATGATTATTAATTGGAGCAGGGACTTAAATCTTGTTTTCACCTGCACTGGACAAGTGCCGTATCTGTTAAATGTGCAGAACCAGTCACTTGGAGTCAATAGGAGTAATGTTGACTTGCATTTTGGCCCACCAAGTGTCTCATTGTTTATTTGAAGTGGAATCCTGTCAATAGGAAAAATCAAAATGGAGAAAGCCCATCTCAAGTTATTGGTCTTTACCTAGGTAAAACTGAAATCCACAATTCTAGTCAGGAAAATGTGTCTTCAGCAAAAAGTCCTACTATAAAATCAATATAATTTCAACTCTTAGTGATTGCCATCTTTCCTATCACCGGACTACATGGTGTTGGAATCAATACTCCACAACTGAGTGGAAGGAAAGAATGCAAGATAATAAGAATAACATGTTTCTGTCTTGATAGGATGCTGAGCACTGTAAATCAGTGTGGACTTCAGCCAGAAAGAGTCTTCAGCTCCTGCTGAGAGTGTCAGCAGCAGAGATTTCCCCAAGTTTATATCCCTTTGCACAAAATTTGTGCAAATTCGAGCCCCTCCTCTCTGGTCCAATAAATTCTGAAATAGATCTTCATTCTCCATTCCTGGAACTTGTGATTTCAGTCTCTAGGGATTTGACTTTTCTGTGTATTTTCCCCTTAACATGTTTCTGGTTGAATGAAATAAGGTTGTTTTTCTACAGTGTATTGGCAGAAATAGTAGAACATCAGTCATAGAATTCCAATATATTTTCAGCCGGTGTCTGAATGGCTGTTCAGATATGCTGAGAATGGACAGTCAAGCCAAATGCTGGCCTTAACCAGCTCAATCAGCTAGTAGCACATTGTCTTCAGATGAATTGCATCACCTTACCCTAAGGTTAAATAGGGTATTTAGAGGGCAGTCACTTTATGCTTTTGCTCTTGTTTTGATAGAGCATGTCCTCTGTGCTGAGCTCTTTGAGTGAAATTCCACAGTCCCCAGCTGGAATGTAAATACGAGTGCAAATCCTTAGGTGGTGAAAGGTGTTGTATCTGTAGTCGGCCAGAAGTCAGGTGAATAAATACAATTTCCATGGCAAACGTAACCCACAGTAAATGAACAGCATGGCTGAGTGGTATGTGGTCAACTTGTTCTTCTCTGCATCTAGCCAAGTTCTCAAGTGGGATTCTGTACCTAGAAATATCTCATACTGAGATCCCTCCTAGACTCCTCATACTTGGGTTTCTTTCTTTTAGTTTCCTGTCCTATTTCCCTCCCTCTCAGGATGTAAATGGTGCATCCTGAAGAATTCTTATTGAGCTGTCACACAAGGGATATTCCTTTGATAGCAGGAAATGCTGCTTAGATGCATGGTTTGAAAAGGAACTGGTTGGTTCTGCTGCATCCCACAGTTAAGTGCTGTGCTGTAGGGTGAGTTGTCTTACTGTGAAATTCTGTGTGAGGCTGACACAGAGTGCATCCACCCTGATGGAAGAAAGTAATTCTTTTCCTCATTTTTGAAGTGAGTGGAAGGCTCTACACCACCAGGACAAAGGAAGTGGGTATTGCTGGTGTGATGAAGCCAATCGGCTGGGAAGCCGTAACTCTGAAAGTCCAGCTTGTGGCAAATGACAGAATATGACCTTTTAGTGCAGGGCTATGGCTGAGTGAGCCCAGTGAGTGATGGCTGGCTAATCACTGGGTATGTAAACAGACAACACTGAATAAAGGGATCATATGTCCTCTGCATACAGCACTGGTCATATGTGTCTGGCACAAGGTACGTGCCTGGTTCTGCTGTCCACACTTCAAAAAAAGTGATGAAAAAATAATGAGAGTTTAGAAACTGCTACAGATATGATCACAATGGGAGTCTTCACAATGAGAAAGGAACTCAACAATGGCCTGTAGGTAACTACACAGACAGAAGATTTTGATTGAACACCTCAGGCAAAGGCAGAAATTACCAAGAGTCTGTGAGTTTACACATTGTGAGATTGACAAAATCAATCTGAAAATCAATTTTGGACATATGGTGAGGCCAAAGAGTTGTTGGAAAAAAACCACCAGCAAATGCAATGTATTCCTCTTTCTGTGAAGTGACTAAGTAAATTTACATTATGGCTGGCAGTTTGCCTGTGAGATGTCCTCCAGCTCAGAGGAGTTTTCAGGATTTATATAGCATTTCTGTGCCTTGTATTGCACTGCAAGTGAAAATACCCTATTTTTCTCCTTTAGCCATAAAATCTATGTCCACCTTCTCACCTGCTTCTTTGGCCTGTGGGATTGCTTATTCTCTTTTGTGATGGGCTTTGAGCACAATCCTGAAAGCTGAGATATTTTATATTCCTAATCTACATGAGGGGTGGATTAAATTCAGTGGGATCATTTTTCAAATTCTCATCATAAACAAAGAAGCTTGCCTATACTTATTTCAGTTGTGTTATTGTATGAAAATGTCACGTTTAGCAAATAACTGGGATCTTGCTGCTGCTGTTGCTTATGTCTTCACCTTGCTCCTCAGCTTCTTCGGGCCACCTGCAGCTGTTGTGTTGGTGCTGAGTAACTAGAAAAATAATGATCTGGAACTCAGCAGCATATTGTGTGCAAGAAATGAATTTATTGCTAAGAGTACGTATAAAATAAATTACTGCCCCAATCTGTTTAGAAATCCTCACTTTCCTTAACTCTGTGGCATCTCCTTAGACATTGCTGGTGGGCTGGAACTCTGGCAGGGATTGTGTGTACCTGGGCAGGAGGCTGTGATTTGGCATGTGGCAGTGGGAGGGTGGGAGAGGGAATCAGAAGGAGCTGGTGGAAAGACTGAGGCTAAATTTTGCTCTTTTATGCTGTGGGACCAAGGTAATTTTTATGAGACAGACAGCTGGATGAGGAGAGCAGGACTAATGTGAGAAAGAAGCAGGACAGAGACACATGGTAGGATGGGTTAAAAGGAAGGAAGGAAAAATGAGCGCCATCATTGCTTTCTGGGCTCTGGATGGAAAACTGTGAATCATTAATTTTTTAAAATTCACTTATGTATGAACAATACTGTGAAGAGGACTTAATCTCTATATGTAGGATTAAAGAGGTTGACAATCTAATATTTCTCTCTATTTGATAAAATAATGAGATAGATCTGTGTTAGTTGATGAAATTCTGTGTCCTGTTGTGTGCCATACGTTGCCACTAGTGTGCCATATTTTTGTGTTTCTAATTTTTCAGGAAGCCTTTAAAGAAAATGTGTCATATGATTGTGTACTTAAGGGTTGAACCATAGTAGGCATCCACAGGAGAGCTTAATTAATATAGGCAGCATAAAAGCCCAAGCATGATAGATTATTTCTGATTTGAGATTGTCTGTCATTACAATGGCTAGCAATGTTTTCATAATTTCATTTTTCTGTTTGTTGAATCGTTAGGTTCAACCTGGTAGGTGACTCCCTAATCTAGTAAGCACTGACTGCTTTTTGCAAGACTCGTGCCCGTGCACACTGGTGTTACAACTCAGCCTCTGCTGAAACCCCTGGTCTGCCTTCATTTTCTCATACTCTCATCATTCCATTTCTATAACTTCCCTGAGTCCCAGCTGTCCAAATCAGCACATACCAAATTCTGCTGCCCATCTGTTCATCTATACCGAGAAGCGTGACCACATCCCCACAGCCTCAACCAATTTCATTCACTTCCTGCTGTCTTTGGATTCCAGATAAAGCTCTTTTTTTAAAGGAACCTTCCCCTAATCTGTCCACTTACTGATGTTAGTGCGCATGCTTTCCTTTAGAAGGAGGCTTTATCATGATGACTGTATTGCTTTCCTAACAGTGCCTGTGTAAGTAGGTCTGCGAATTGAGACCATGGGAAGGGCAGGCATTTCCTTGTGTTTGTTCCCATTATGCATCCATTGCTGTGTTAGAAGCAGTGTCAAAAGCCCCAGTCACTGATATGGCCCTGCCATGTTTGGTGTTACATGAATGCATGAAAATACAGCCTCTTTCCCTCAGTTATTTACAATGTGCTAGCACCACGTAACACGTACCCCTGCAGCAAGCACTTCTCATTTTATTCCCTGGTATGGATGCCTGCAAAATGAACATCATCTGGAAGCAATGGATCATTTTACCTGGGCCACCAAACATGTGTTTGTTGCTAATAACCTTGGTTCACTATTCCAAGCATGTCCAAGCAAAATGAATGGCCTGGATTCAGAAGCCTTTGTATCCCACCTCCACTTTTCCCCACACATTATTCTATAACATAAGTCCTTGATCTATGGATGTTTGTTTTATAGCCCTATGTAACATACCATGTGTTTTACAGAACAGAATAGTGACAGCCACATTTTCAGGCAATGTGGTTTGGGATTTGGATGTCTTTCCTCTGCCTCTCTCCCCTCTTTGGGTCACTGTATTATTTTCAGAACTGCCATATCTCAGCAATCAGCAGTTACATATGACTGGGCTCTGCTTTACCTGTTGGCTTCTTGAGTCCTGCGCCATGAGTTTGTCCCAAATTTAAAACATGCAGTTTCTAGAAAAGATAATCCCAGCAAAGTGGTAATATTTAGCTTCTTTTTTGCAGCCATGAATCCAAGCAATGAGTAAGCCCACCAGAATACCTGTCTGGCAGTGCACACGCCTGTTGTGCTGGTCTGTAACCCAAAGCACTTCAAGTGATGACCAGTGAAAGCAGGACACCATTGCCTGGGAAACCAAATAAATAGAAGCACACAGCCATCCATCACTGCCATCTGGAAAAGATTGGGCTGAACGTCTTCCTGTCAGGATCTGCTACAGTATTTATTTGTGTAGCTGAGCTTTGACTTTGGGGATTTCAGCAAAATATTCCTTTCAGCGACGACTCAGAGAGAAGATTTGGGTCTGATTGTCAGGCTAGTGCTAATTCCTCTGTTCAGATTTGCAAAATTGCAACTGTAACTAATAGTTGTGTTTCTTTTTTTTTTCACAGGTAGGGAACTTCACATGTATGGAAACAGCATATAAGAGATGATTTCATTTTGATATTATGTACATGTGTTACCAAAGCAGCATGAATGACCATGAGCTGGTGACATGTACAGGTGTAAATAATTCATGATGGATGAATTTGCGCCTTCAGTGGATGTCTAAACCTGATAAGAAGAACAGGGTTTTGCTTAATACAATCTGGCAGGTTCTTCTAACACAGCTGAAAGATGGAGTTATTTTAAACATTAAAAATAGAAACATCTGAATTTACCTAGTGTGCAAGGGTCAGATAATTACTGCTGAGGATAAGGCTGTACTAATGAATGTGTATTGCAATGCAGTAAAACAAACCTTGAAATGTACTAAATCCATACTTAACACTGGAAGGACAGCATGAGGTGTACAAGCTATACAGACAGAAGAGGGTTAGGAGGAAGTTGTACTGATTCATTTCTCTAAGTGAGGACACAAGAAAAGGAAACAAACAAATGTAAATGGGCATTTTTGTCTAACCACCAACCCAGAAGGGGAATACGGACAAAATCTTCTCAAAGCAGAATATCATAGAATCATAGACACATAAAATCTTTAAGGTCGGAAAAGACCTCCAAGATCACAGAGTCCAACCTTTGACCAATTAGCACTTTGTTAACTAAATCATAGCACTGAGTGCCATGTCTAGTCTTTTCTTGAACACTTCCAGGGATGGTGACTCCACACTTCCCTGAGCAGCCCATTCCAATGCCTGACCACCCCTTCAGTGAAGAAATTCTTCCTGAAGTCCAACCTTGTGGCAGTGGGCTAGGGGGAAACCCCTAGCTGCCACGTTCTAACCCTGTCAATCATAGTTCATTTCCACCTCTGTTATTTTAATATTCATTGTATTGTTTTACTATTCAACAGTTGCCAGAAAGTTCTACTGTTCTGTAATGTTCATAGGTTGATGCAAGTATGTTCCGCCCTTGCCCAAGACTCACTGGAAAGCTGTCACCCCATGTCAATTTGTGATTTGTTAAGAACCTTGGACCCACCTTATCACCACTCCCTTCCCCTTTCCTATAAAAGTCTGTATAACGACCCTATCGGGGTCCCTCTGGTAGCACATATCCTGAAGAAAAGAACATCATTAAAGTCTGGGTAAAGCTACAGAGGGTCCATTCTCTCTCTTTATTTCTACCTGCTTCAAATTACCATCGGAGATTTCTGCTCTCACTGCAAAGCACAAGCTAGGTACAGAGATAAGTGAGGTAAAATAAGGCAGCCAATAGCGGCAGTCAAGAAAGCTTATCTGACCAAAGCACTGGATAACGNCTTTTCTGGACTCACTCCAGCACCTCAATGTCTTTCCTGCAGTGAGGGGCCCAGAACTGGACACAGCACTCGAGGTGTGGCCTCACCAGTGCCGAGTACAGGGGCATAATCCCTGCCGTGGTCCTGCTGGCCACACTATTGCCAATACAGGCCAAGTGCCATTGGCCTTCTTGGCCACCTGGGCACAGCTGCCTCATGTTCAGCTGCTGTCAAGCAGCACCCCCAGGTCCTTTTCCACTGGGCAGCTTCCCTGCCACTCTTTCCCCAGCCTGAGGTGCTGCCTGGGGTTGTTGTGACTCAAGAGCAGGACCTGGCACTTGGCCTTATTAAACCTCATATAATTGGCCTCAGCCCATGGATCCAGCCTGTCCAGGTCCCTCTGCAGGGCCCTCCTGCCCTCCAGCAGATCAACACTCCCACCCAGTTTGGTGTCGTCCGGGAACTTACGGAGGGTGCCTTCGATCCCTTCATCCATTAATAAAGTTTTTAAACAGGACTGGCTCCAGTACCGACCCCTGGGTAACCCCACTGGTGACCAGCTGGATGTAACTCCATCCACCACCACTCTCTGGGCCTGGCCATCCAGGCAGTTTTTAAACCAGCAAAGAGTGCACCTGTTCAGGCCATGGGCTGCCAGCTTCTCCAGGAGAATGCTGTGGGAAATGGTGTCAAAGGCTTTACTGAAGTCCAGGTAGACAACACACACAGCCTTTCCCTCATGCACTGTTAGGATCATCTGGTCATAAAGGAAGGTCAGGTTAGACAAGCAGAATGCCACAAAATGTCAAGTTAGAGAGGAGCATAAACTTTAGCTATGTTGATAACTGTCAGAAATTCTTCTTTAGTTAAAGAAGGGAAAAATAATTTTCTAAACTGAATAGGAACAATAATATTATTGTTCAGAAGAGAGGGAGTGTAGTCAGGGAAGGCACTATGTGATATCTGCTTTGCCATCTAAGAGGGCTGGAGAGGATGTGAAAGGCACAGAATTGTTTGGCACCAGGACGCAGGAGGTTTTGCCGACAGAGGACATGGACTGAATTACTGAATTCACAGAAACACTGAAGAAGTAGAAGAAAGAAAAGAAAAAAATAATTAAAAATAGGACAAAAGGAGATGGAATTGCAGTGGGCTTGTTCTGTGGGAGAATAGACAGATGTTTAATTAACACATTCAGAGGAAGATCAAATAGTCAAGATTAATAGTCAAGAACAGAATACAAGAGTCCAGCACTGTTCTGCAAATCTGAAGTGAATGTATCTGAGAGTAAGAGCTACTGTTAAGGATGAGATTGTGGTGTAGAAGACTTTGGTCTGGCTAAAACCAAGTGCTGCTGATTTGCAGGATGTAGCACGGATGGGCTGAGGAGCTAAAAGGAGAGCTAAAATGAGAGACTACAGAGAGCGAGCAAAGAGAGGGCAAAAAGAGAGAGGGCAGAACCCTCTGACCTTTATTTATATGTTTTTACAAATCACTGTGGATTGGAGGTAGAAATCACTACCTCTCAATTCCATTGGTCAAAGGAAAAATCTATCATATGTCTCCGCCTAGGAGAATGGAATGACAAACAACAAGGACAGTTAACAAAACATAGATAGTTGTCAAGAAACCATGGCCATGTTTACAGCAGAATGTGTGAGAAAGTATCACAGCAAAGAGAAACACTGAGAAACTGCAAAACTCAAGACAACAGCAGGAAATTTATTCATAATAGCTTTGGTCCAGAGAAAACCAAACCTCAGAGCATGTGCATTCAAGGATTTTCCTTACCTTTCAGCTCTTTGCTATAAGTGCTGTTCTTTCCAGTTGAGTGAAAGGTGTTTCGCCAAAGAGTTTGCAAGAGCAAGATGAAGAAATGAGCACTAAGAAAAGATGAAATTATCTGCTTTTGGAGACTAAACAATATGGTATGCAGTTTCTGTACTGTTTTACAGGAAGTCCTAGGAAACTCTCAGACTTGAAAGCAATGGCCTGAGAGCAGAAGAGGAAAATTTCTCAGTGGCTGTCTTGCTTTCCAGTGAAGATGAGACTTTGGCATTCTGTGAATAAAATGTATAAATTTTTGTCTTCAGAGAAACTTACAACAACAACAACAACAACTGAAGGCAAATAGGAGAATGGAAAATGAGGAGAGGAAATAAAATCAAAAATTCCCTCTGTGGCTTTATGTTGTTGGAACAGTAACTCTGGGACTTTTGTGTATCATGGTGATGTAAGTACTACCAAAGTTTAGATGTTTAGATGGACAGATGTTGCAGAGATGCTACAATAATCACACCTGCTTTCTATATCCAGTGTTTTGCTTGCTTAGGCCTCACTCTAAAGATGTCAAACAGCATTGCTTCTGTGCTCCCTGCAATCTGCTCCCTTGGAGGAGGCAGTGGTGTTATTTTCGGCTTTGCTCTCTGGAGAAATCATGACGCACAGTTGTGAAGGGAATGGTTGTCTTGTGAGCATGTCCCCTGTGAGCTCAGCTCGTCTCTCTCCCTGCACAGCGATGCCTCCCTGGCTGCCTCACTGGCATGTAGTAGCGAGCTCTCAGTGTCTTGCCAACATGGAATGCACAATCAAGTATTCAGAGAGCAGATGTCTCTTTATTTTTGTTATCTTATATTCTGTAACAGAACTTGGAAAAAAGGGAGCATTGGTGTTTTCCTAAAGTGAGAATGAACTTCTGCTGTGCCTTTTAACCTCATTTCATGCTGCTAACTTACGCTATTTACCTGTTTGTCTTGTGACAGGTAATGCTTAGTTTGTTTCTTTTGCTGAACGGATTGTGCATCTCATCCTTTGTCCATAAAAGTAGCATGTTTGTACATTAAGAGGGCCAAATGGGAACGCTGAAAATATAAAAAGACATTAAAAACATTACAATTTATTATTTTTAAGTATAATTACTGACTTTTAAGTAAGCCTAAGAATTTTCTTGCATTTGAGTCAGGGTCTCTGAACTCTGTGACAGACAATGCAGTAGTCTGAAGCTGAAGTGGAATTTTTTCTGTTGGCTTTCATACATGCAAAACTACACCACTATGTGTTATTGCAAATATACTCAATTTTATTTTGTTTATATAAGCTCCTCCAAATATGCTGTATGCACTGGGCTGATAAGGGAGGGATTTATGTTGTTTTAGAAAAGACACACAGGAAGTCTCAGGTGAAAAGAAAGGATGAAAGGAAAGAAAAAAGGGAAAAAGAGAGAAAGAAAGAAAGAAAGAAAGAAAGAAAGAAAGAAAGAAAGAAAGAAAGAAAGAAAGAAAGAAAAAGAAAGAGAAAAAGAGAGAAAGGGAGGCAGAGAAAGAGACAAACACAGAAAGAAAGAGAGAAAGNAAAGAGAAAAAGAGAGAAAGGGAGACAGAGAAAGAGAAAGAAAGAAAGAAAGAAAGAGAAAAAGAGAGAAAGGGAGGCAGAGAAAGAGACAAACACAGAAAGAAAGAGAGAAAGAGAAAGAGAGAGAAAGAAAGAAAGAAAGAAAGAANAGAAAGAAAGAAAGAAAGAAAGAAAGAAAGAAAGAAAGAAAGAAAGAAAGAAAGAAAGAAAGAAAGAAAGAAAGAAAGAAAAGAAAGAAAGAAAAGAAAGAAAGAAAGAGAAAAAGAAAATTGCCTGCTTGAACAGAGGCTAGATTTTGCTTTGATGAAGCCGCAAAGAATTTGAGCACATATGAAGAACGTCTTATGAAAGTTTTTAGAACCCAAATAAGACATACTTCACTCCTCAAAGCATTGCCATAGAGCAATCCCTCATGTCCCCTTTAGTACACAGCCACAGTGCATCAAGCACCTTCAATTTATCACTCTGGCATCTCTCAAGTACCTTCTGTTCAATCCCCTCCTTCAACCTAGGCAGTTTTCTTTATTCTAGCACATCTTTAAGTGCAGGAAGGCTAAGAAGGCAGAAGAAGGACAAAAAAACACTGCAGCTTATATCATGCTACTGACAATTATTTTAAAGTGACAGAAAATGAAGGACGAAGCAGGAGACTGAGTGAAAGCAAATGTAGGGCCCGTCATCAAAAAAAGGAGCAAGATTGACGCTAGTGGATGCTGTGGCTGTCTCAGATGGCATGCAGGCTACCAGCTGGACTGTTAGCTGTGATAAAAATACTTTGTTGAGGTTTTTTTTTTTAAATATTCATGGTAACTTTTTGAAAACATTTTTCTCATTTCTGGAGTCACACTCTATGAACTGTAAAGTCACAGTAATGTGCTCATAGGCAAGGAATTGTTTAGAGTCAGGAGTAGAGCTGGTAGATATTTTTCACTTGAAAACAATTTTTTGATGAAAAATGGCCTCTTTTGTGAAACCTTCTGTATTTAATGAAAAACAGAAAGCAAATATGTTCTTTGACTCTAAGTTAAGAGTAAATATCATCCCAAGGCAGTGTGAGCTCCACATGAAGGGGGAAATCAAAGAGTGGGAAAGTGCATATGCTCCCTAGAGCTTCTTTCACTCAGAACCTGTCATTTCCTCCATAGGGGTGCTTAATTGAAACTGGTGCAGGATACAAATGTTGAATAGAGAAGAAAATGGCAGTTGCAGGAGGAAGACTACAGTTGTTGTATGCTTTATCAGAGAATATCAGCTAAGGACTGATATTGTTGTCCTCAGACTCAGAGTTTGAAAGATTTACCCATGCAATCATACTTTCTGGTCACTTTTCGTCTTCGTTTATTCATAGTCTTCCCGTGATTCTGGAATATTTATGGTCTGATGTGGGTTCATGGAGTGAGCCATGGCTGAGGCATTTTTCAGTCTAAACATAATTACTTTCAAGTTGTCATCATTTCCTAATGTGCTTAGTCTCTATTTGGAGCTAGTAATAAGCTGGATTCATTTCCATCATCTAAGTATTTAAATAGTGAGTTGTTTTGGAGTCGTATGGAATTGAATATCTCTGTGCTTAAATGTATGTGAACTCTCAAGGACTAAATTTAACCCCCAGCATCTTGCTTTGTAGGGAGCATCAGCCTTGTGTGGTACAAGGGAGCTCGTTTATTGATTAACTTGGTGCTTCATTCCTTAAGCACATGGCACAAGAGAGACTGATGCTGTGACTGGTGGCATTTCACTGATGTACTTTTATAAGCTGATGTCTTAATTACATTTCTTGTCAAAGTGAAGGGTTACAGACTGTCCCCAGAGGCAGATATATTGAACAGAACTTCTGTGACTTGGACTTCTTACGGGAAGCTTATCCCAGATAATTGTCCCTCTTTGGAGGAGCAATGAACAGAGGCCCTGGATCACTGAGGAATTCAGCTGGCAGCTCTGACAGCTGTGAAATTGTCCTATCGGCAGTGTCATTGAGGGGAGCGCCACACAGACCTTGAAACAGACCTAAATGACTAGGAATCACCTATTAATTTCCTCATGGTTCTTCACATTGGAATAAACGTTACACTTTTCCCTTAAATCTGATCTGGTCAGGCAGCACTCAGCACCCTCTGTGGGAAGAAGTGAACATGGGGAGCATGTGCTCCCTCAGGGACCATCCTGTGCCTGCTGTGGAAGACCTCACTGTTCTGCAGCACTGTGCCCCACCGAAAAGCAAGGAACCATACACACTGTGTCTGGGAAGGGAAGTCTTCCTTGGTAAAGCAGTATTGACAGCTCGTGGGCAAGCAAAATCCTAGAAGAGAGGTAGCAACCTGCCATTGTCTTAATTTTTTTCTTGATTCCTTGATTAGTAGCACTTTTGATGTCCCAGGTTGTTTCTTCTGCACCAAGGTGAGTGTTAGATAGCCAATGCAGGCATAGGGCCTTATAACAGATGTGCTAGTACACATCTGTGCTTTTGCTCCATGATGATTTTAGTTCAATTTGGCTTGAGGGTCACATTATTTATTATTTATTTCCTTTTATTTATGCTGATATTTTGAAAGAAAAGCATGTTGTTTATTTCTAGACAAGAAACAGTTGCAAATAAATGATGAAGCTTATCAATTGAGTGTGAATGATTGCTGAAGCGGAACATGCAGAAATTTTTTCAGTTCAAGGGCTCTCTTTAATTTGTCCATTACCATCTGTAATTTTCACCTATGAGACATTTACAAGTCTGACCACTGGTCAGATTCTTTTAAAAAGTGTGAGGAAAAAGTGACTTAGTAATTCCCAAGTATGAGGAAAAGTAAAAGGAAAACCCCATGTTTTCCGAGTAAAAAGGGATGGTAATGTTCTTATGATAATATAGCTGCAGATAAAAACTTCAAAGTAGGCAAAAAAACCTGTCTTTACTGAAGACAAAAGCTTGTGGATGTCCTGGTGAAAATTGATTTGCCTTTGCCTGAATAACTAGCACAGGGATCACACTCAGCCTAGGCTCAGTGCATTTTAAAGTGCCCTTGTGATACTCTTAACAACAAATGCCCTCTGGAGCCTTTACTGTGTCCATTGTGTTTCCCATATATAAATTATTTTCATGAACTGCTTGTCTGGCACATGCAGTAGTGGAGGGCACTGTGCATGTGCATTTGAAGCAGGGAAAGTGGTATGGCAGAGGTAGGCAGATTTCATTGGTGCTGTAGCATTATAATAATTGCCTTGGCATTCTGAAGGATCAAAATGCTACGGAAATACAAGTTATAATGTAGTTATATAAAATTAGAGCGGCAATAAAAGAGTGGGCTAGCGGCAGGAGAGGATACATGAGAAAACAGTTCCTAAGCTGAAACATGGATTAAAGGTTCATTTAAACAGGTTGCTGTGTAGCTCTGGACTGACCACAAGCATGTTAAGGCAGCATTCAGCTCCTCTGTAAAACATTTGCTGGTCCACAGGAAGAGTTTGTTGCATTAAGTAATTTATGGGGTGCTAAGAAGTTCCTTAAGCTATTATTAAAAACATACAAAATCTTCCCTGGTTAGGACTCTAGTAACTCAGACTTCTAACTAAGCAGAACTGATAGGGCAGGCCTTTTGATGTTTAATGAGTTCTGAAGCAGATGTGAGATGTGATAGACAGGGGAGCTGGGGTGATTTAGTGCTCATGGAACAGAATGATGAGATGCCCTCCTGAAAAAGAAAATGTAGCTAAAAAGGACAGGTTTTTTGCGGGGGTTTTTTTGG
>VYZT01018633.1:24383-82899 GCA_013400735.1 Pomatostomus ruficeps | reverse complement strand
CTGCCGGGAGTGGTGAGGGCCCTGCCGTAAAGCCTGGGGGAGGTCGGGACCCGGCATGTGGCAGCGGCGGGGTGGGGCGGGGAGTGGAGGGGGTCAGGTCCTGCCGTGAGGCGAAGTGGTGGGCAGGTCCTGCCGTGAGGCGGTGTGGGTTCAAATCTAGCGGTGTGCGGGGATGTCGCCGTGGGGTTGCTGCCCGTCGCCCACGCTCTGCCTGTGCCTCAGCTCCCGGGTAGTGGAGATCCAGTCGCAGATGTCGGAACGCGCTGTGGAGCTCCTGGGGCTGCCCGAGGACCGTCCGTGCCTCCTCCTGGACGTAGGGTGAGCGGGGCTCTGCCTGGTTCCGTGGCACATGGAGCATCTGGGGCTGGAGGGGTGCACAGGGCAAGGGGGCAGCCAGGTCCCATAGCACCGGTGTCTCTCGTGGGCTGAAGAAGAGGGACAGGCTGCTTTAACACTGGTTGTGGCTGGCCAGCAGCACTCTCAGACCAGCCCCATGATCCCAGCACTTTCCCCCTCTTCCCTCCAGCTGCGGCTCAGGGCTGAGTGGGGATTACATCTCAGAGGAGGGTCACTACTGGATTGGCATGGACATCAGCCCTGCCATGCTGGGTGAGCACAACCTCCCCTGAGACCCCCGTGTTGCCTCAGAGGCCCCAAAGGTGGGAGCTGGTTGTCTGAGCTGTGCTCTGTTCTGTGCAGATGTGGCCGTGGAGAGGGAGGTGGAAGGAGACCTTCTCCTTGCAGATGTGGGTCACGGCATTCCCTTTAGGCCTGGCACGTTTGATGGCTGTATCAGGTGAGTCTGTGCACGTAACTGAGTTTTGAGGCCCCACAGAACTGCACAGTACACATGGGGCATGTCTGGTAAATCACAGGTGGGAGGGACTGGCCTTGTCAGCCACTCTCTTTGCTCTGTGCAGCTTTGGCTCCATCACTCCAGGACAAACCTCCAGAATTCTGGATGGTAGAAAAGCTTGTGACAGCTGTTTCGCAAGTAATGCTTGTCCTTTGGTGCTGGTGAGCTAGGAATTTTGTTGAAGAAAATAAAATAAAGTTTGGGATATTATCAGGGTGGCTGAGACCTGCACCAAGGATGAGAACAAAGTAAGTGGCATTGCTTAGAAAGGTCAGTCCTTGGATCAAGGATGTGGTGGTTGGTTTTGGGATGAAGGGGACAGAAGGACTTTTCTGCTGAGTGAATGGCTGGGAAGAAGCAGGGACTGGACATTGCTGAGCCAAAAGCTCTGTTTTAGATTGCTCTTTGGGAAAACCTGCTTGGCCAGGCAAGGGACACAGCTGACCTCTTGAATTCTTATTGGGAACTGTAGTGACTGGACTAGGAGTGATGGGTTCAGGCTGAAAAGGGGGAAATCTACATGAGATACACAGAAGAAATTCTTCCCTGTGAGAGAGGTGAGGCTTTGGTACAGGTTGCCCAGAGCAGCTGTGGCTGCCCCATCCCTGCAAGTGTCCAAGGCCAGGTTGGACAGGGCTTAGAGCAACCTGGTCCAGTGGGAGGGTTTCCTGCCCATGGCAGGGGATGGAACAAACTGAGCTTTAAGGTCCCTTCCAACCCAAACCATTCTGTCATTCTTTGATTTGAACACTTGGACTAAAGGGGATGCTCGGTGATGCTTTTGTCCTTTAACTTGTGCACCTTGCTGAGTTTTGGCATAGTGAGTCTCCAGAGGAATTTGTGTAACTGCGAAACAGAAGGCAAAGCTACCCAGAGGAAACAAAATGATAATTAAATAATTGCCTAGTGCTGGCATTCAGCTCAAAGGGAGGTGGCAAGCTCTGTGAAGGAACCAATGTCCTGGGAGTCTTATTTTCCTCCTCAGTATTTCCGCAGTGCAATGGCTCTGTAATGCTGACAAGAAATCACACAGCCCCCCAAAACGCCTCTACAGATTCTTCTCCACTCTTTACACTGCCCTGGTAAGTGCCACCCTCTCCCTGCCAGGCCTCTGCTGCTCTTAGGTCTTTGCTGGTGCTTTTTAGCAAGACACTTCAAGTCAGGTTGTTTTAACTCAATGCTGCTCTGAAGCAGGACTGGCCGGAGCACCCACTGCCTCCCTTCTTGCCTGGTACTGCTTCTTATCAGGGTTGGACTTGATGGCCTTGGTGGTCTTTTCCAATCTTAACGGTTCCCTGATGCTGTGATTCCTGGTGTTTCCCCTGCACCTCGCTGGCTCTGTGGGCTGAGCAGCTCTCCTGGGAGCCTTGTCCCAGAAGTTTTGGGGAGAAGGGAGCTCGTGTCTGGGGCTGGGATGGGGTGACCAGAGGGGTCACCTGCACTGGGACAGGTGTGTGACCAGCTTTGTTTCCTGCAGGCCCGAGGATCCCGAGCTGTGCTGCAGCTGTACCCGGAGAACTCGGAGCAGGTACAGCCCATCAATCAGTCGGGAAGGGGTACAGGCAGAGAAATCATACACTGTTTGAGGCTCTGAATACATCATGTTCTTCCACATAGTGTTCTTCTTGTCTCTGCCTGCTCTTCCAGAGCCCAAAAAATAACCTGTAAGGACACCCTGTGCAATTGCTGTTGTTTCATAGATTGTCTGGGGCTGAGCCTTAAAATTAAAGTGTTGGGACATGATGGGAATCTGGATTTGAAGACTGGCTGTAGTCATCAGCAGTGCACTGTATCTCCTCAGGACTGGAAAGTCCAGCCCAGTATCCCTCTCCTAGAGAGTCTGCTGTGCCAGCTAACCCAGGCTAGACTGAGGAGCAGGGGGAACCAGCAAAGGCAGGGAATTGGTGTCTGGGTGGTACTGCAGAACCAGGAGAGAGGTGTAGAGCTTAGCAGGAGGAGGACAAATTCATCTTGGGAATGCCCAGTCAGCTGTGGTCCTCCCAGAGGTCTCTTGGGCTGTCCTGTGGGATGATTGCTAATTAACTTTTGCACTTGCTGCTTTTCTCAGCTGGAACTCATCACAGCCCAAGCCATGAGAGCTGGATTTACAGGGGGAATGGTGGTGGATTACCCCAACAGCGCCAAAGCCAAGAAGTGAGTCCTGGATCTCTGTGTGTGTTTGGCGTGAGGCTTGGGTTTAGCAGGGATTTTTTTTTTTCCCCAGAGCTGTTCTCTCTCCCATTATACAGTCCTGGACAGAGGTTATAACTTGGATCTGACTCTGTTATAAATCATCTCAGTCTTGCCTGGGGACTGAGACTCACATGCTGAATCCCAGTTTCATGCTCCTTGCCCTTGTTCTTTCAGGTTCTTCCTCTGTCTCTTTGTTGGGACATCTGGCACATTACCAAAGGTGAGGACTTCTGTGAGGCAGCAGAGCTGCTGTCCTGGCTGCTGGGTGATGTGGAAGAGCTGTGGGTGGTGTGGGAGCCCAACAGCTCTGTGAGTGGAGATGTGACTTTATTTATACATTTTCTGCCAGTCACCAAGCCCTGCTCTCATAGAATCACAGACTGGTTTGGGTTGGAAATTACTTTACAGTTCATCTCATTCCAAGCCCCTGCCATGGGCAGGGACACCTTCCACTGTCCCAGGTTGCTCCAAGCCCCGTCCAGCCTGGCCTTGAACACACCCAGGGATGGGGCATCCACAACTTCTCTGGGTAACCTGTGTCAGGGCCTCACCTCCCTCACAAGGAAGAATTTCTTCCAATATCCAGTCGAACCCTTTCCTCTTTAAAGCTATTCCTCTGACATCTGGGTTTTTTAGCCATGATTTCTGGAAGACCAGTTTGTTCCTGCTCTGGTCCTTCCCTTGCAGGTCCCTGCATTCCCCTTAGTTTGGATGGGCTGACTGATAGCTGTGCCTGGTCCAGAGGAAAACACAATTTCCCAATTTTGCTTTCCAGGGCCTTGGTACCGAGTGTGCCAATGAAGAGCCACACCAGGCAAAGTTCACCAATGAGAGGTACAGTGTGGGGGTGAATCTGCAGGTGCTCCCCAACAAGGAGTGGGGGGATCTGAAGGCTGGGTTTTACTGGGGTCCACAGTGCTGTTTTGTGAGAAGCAATGGGAGGGGAGAGGCAGGGAGGACTCTCAGCAGCCCAGGAGAGAAGTGCTGTATCGTCCGAAGGGCCTGGACACAGGGAACAAATCTGGTTAGTTCCCAGGGCTCTTCCATGGGGCTGTAGGTGCTTGTCCTAGAGCTGTACCTGAGCAGTCAGTCAGGTGTGCTTTCTCTTCAGCACTGGGCTCTCCAGCTGGTGCCTGCGGTGTGGGAGAGGGAATGTTCACAGGGCTCATGATGGAGGCAGGCTGCTGTGCCTGAGTCCTGGCGTTCCCTTTTTTCTCCTGTCCAGGTCTTTGCTCAGCTCTGCTCAGCTGTGGCCCGGGGGGGTTTCTGCTGCTGGCCAGGTCTTTTCCCACAGCAGTGGTGCAGGGAGGAGCCCCTCTTGCAGCCAGTGGGAGAGACAGAGAAGAAAAACCAGAGGAAAGTCGTCGTGGCTGCCAGGAGCTTGTGGCTGTCATGTTTTCCTGCCTCTTACATTGCTGTTCTCTGCTCAGTTAGTGTAAGGGGTGTCTGGTCTTGGAGGGCAGTAGCAGAGTTGGGAACTTTTTAGGAAGCCTGACTTTGTCTGCCTTGTTTGGAGTAGAGCACACAAGGGGAAGGTGGTTGTGTAATCCCCTGAGATCCCAGAGTGCAGCATGCTGCTGGTAGGACACGGGGCATAACATGCTAGGCTGCTCGAGTTCATAGGTCAGGATCCCTTGGCTCTGAGCCAGGGCTGGAATCAACCTCCTTCTCCAGTGTGTCTGGAGTTTGGCCACCTGCCCCAGCGCTGGCTGAGCCTCTGGTCCAGGAGTGGTGGAAGGGAAACTTGCTACTTTTGTGACCCAGTTCTGGGTGACAATCCCCTGGAGCAGAGAAATGTACCCCCACACCTCAGTTCCTCTCCAGCTGCTCTTCACTTTCCCCATAGGACACGGTTCAGAAATCTCAAGGGCAAGCCTGTGAAGAAAAGCCGGGACTGGATCCTGGAGAAGAAGGAGCGCAGACGACGCCAGGGCAAGTGAGTTCAGCTGAGTCCTGCCTCAGAGGCTGGCCTGGCCTACTGTCACCTGTCCAAACTCCTGCACAACCCTGCTCCCTTCCCCTCCCAGTGTGACCTGCAGGTGGTGCTGAGCTGTTCCCTGCTTTTCCCACAGGGAGGTGCGAGCAGACACAAAATACACGGGTCGGAAGCGCCGTCCTCACTTCTGAACTGCTCTGGACACTGCTGGCATGGGAGGTGGCATGTGGGTGCCTCCAGCAAGCCTCCTATGGATGGCACAGATGGTACCCCATGCCTGGGGACTTGCTGGGACTGATCACTGTGGCTCTTGAAAGCGCAAACTGGCTCAGGTGCTGCCAAACAGCAAAGCTTCCAGCCCTGTTCCCCTGTGAAGGTCCAGACAGTGCCCTGGCCACTTGGGTGTCTGCAGTGAGCCAGCTGGGCTCCAGGTAAGCCAGGATGTGATACGCAGCTCCTCACTAAAGAGTCAAAAAGAGTTGGAAGTGTTTGCTGGTCTCCTGCGTCCTGCCCTTGGTGCTGGGAGTACTAAGGTGGGGATATGGTACCTCGTTCCCTGCCAGATTCCCCTCTGCCTGCAGAGGATCTGCACTGTCGAAGTGTAGATCCATGAGGTTCCTCCTGGCACAAGTGTAATTCCAGTAGCCATTTGCTCCTGGGGGTGCTTGGCACCAAGCCCACCCTGTTTGCTTTAGCGCTTGCAGGGTGCTGGGGCTGACTGGACCCCCTGTCACCTCTTCCCTTCCCTTGAAACAAGGAGAGATGCCACCCAGAGCTTTACAGTTACAAATGTTTATTCTACATAAAAATTCCACAAAATGGGAAGCTGTTTTGCACCCAAAGCCTTGGGAGAAGAAAGGGATGCTAGCAGGGAGGGAAAGAGGGAAGGAGAAGAGAGGCAACATACAGTGTCATCCAGCCCAGTGAGACAGAGCAAGCCAGGGTCAAGATCCACATAGAAAACAAGGACACTTAGCTCACAGTACAGCAACAGTAGAACTCCACGGGGGGCTCGGAAAGCCTTCAAGTACATTAATTACAAAATAAACCAATCCCCAGTTCGAGTGCAAGCTGTGCGTGCCCCACACTGCTCGTGGAATACTGCATCGACACGCTCCCGACACGGGGGGGGCGGGTGGCACTTGGAACAGAGGTGGTGGAACCCAAAGGACAAGTGGGCGCAGGTTGGGGGCTGGAAAGAAGAGGTGGAATGTCTTCCCAAAGCACAACCACTCGTGGTGATTTGGTCTGTACATGCAACAACAGGTAGGTAAAAAGGAACTCAGTGGGGCTTCCCGTAGTGCAGGGGTAATTATTGCACCAAAACACCCTCCCCTCCCAGCGAGGACAGTGTGAGCCTGCCTGGGGGGCAGGAGTGGCAGCCTGCTCCTCGTCTCCCTTGCTTCAGAGCCCAGCACTGCTGCTGCCCACAGGATCCCAGCAAAGTACCAGCAGCCTTGACTGGCCCATCCAACTCCTGCTGCTGGCAGTGGTGGTGCCAACAAGGAGCAAGGGCCAAGAACCCTCCTTAGTGCTGTTCCTGGCCTTGTGCCTTGACAGGGGTGCCCCAGCCCTGATGTCAGGCAAGCTTGTGCCACTAAAGCCGCTTCTTGGAAGAAAAAGAAGTCACCATTGTGCTAGCAGTGGGCATGGCTGCAGGGCAGGAGCCTGGGAGGAGGGTTTTCCTGCCTGCCCAGTATTATTGCTTCCTGGAGGGGCCCTGGGGCTCTTGCTGGCCTGGCAGAGTGAGCATGGACAGCAGTGGCAGGGAGTTGCTGAGGGACAGGAGCATGGCCACTCCTTTTTCCTGCAGCCAGACATGTCCCCCTGGAGCAGAGACCCTGCCCTTGCCTGCCTCCTGCCCCTGCCTGCATGGTCCTGGTGCCCCAAGCCCTTCAGTGCACACAGGCTGCAGTGCTGGAGCTCACATCAGTTGGTGCAGGACTGTGGAAGAAAGGGGCTGTGGTCTGGGATGTTCCCATGGCCACACCCCGAGGGGCTTGGACTGGGCAGTGTGGGAAACCAGGCTGGACCTGCTTCCCAAGGGCAGCTGCATGCAACAAGGGGTTACACAGGGGGACCTCAGGGACAGTGGCAGAGAAGGAGCCATGTCAGGGCTGCGGCTGGCAGGGCTGGCCCTGGGGGAGGCAGCACACTGTGGCTGCAGCCCCTGCCTTTGCCCTGCACCCAGGGGTACCACACCCAGCCAGCACCTGAGCCACAGCACCCTGTCAGCTTGTGGAGCAGCCCTGGCCTGGTGCTGGTGGGAGCTGGGAGGTGATGCTGCCTGAGGCTGGAATACTGGCTGCCATCAAGTGTCCCTTTTCTGCTACCAGCACCTGGGCTGACAGCCAGGCCCTGTCCCAGCATGGCAGTGAGCCTGGCCTACCTTGGGACTCCTCTGTGGTGCTTTGGCATGTGCATGGGCCAGCCAGAGTCCTGGGGTCTCCAGAGGAAGAGGAGGGCAGAGCCCTGTCCCCAGACTGAGGGAAACAGGCAGTGGCAGTACTGGAGCCCCCTAAGCTGCCAGTGGGTTTGGACCCCACAGCAACTCCATCTATGTCATGGATGCAGCAGAGGGCACAGGGCACCCAGGCTGTCCCACAGCACCCCACTGAGAGCAGGTGCCTCACTGATGGCTGGGCAGAAGGGCAGCACTGTGCCAGGAGCAGCAGGGTCCCAGGAGGTGGCAAACAGGCAGTCAGGCAGTGGCCTGTTCAGGACCAGGTTGGACACAGGAGGAGGAAGGCTGCTACTCCTCGCCTGCAGGGGGCTGGATGCAGCAAGGGCTGCTCCTGGGACCACAGCAGGAGAAAGCCCAACTGCTTCCAACCCCCAGCCATGGGTATAGAAAATCCATAGGCTGGAGCAGCCCTCTTGCAGGTGAGTGCTGCCAGGGGCTGTGGACACCAGCAACAGCCCCAAACCCCAGCAGGCAGAGCCTGGGCCTGTGAACAACAGGAGCCAGGACCACCATGTGCCAGGGCTGAGAGCACAGCGATGAGGCTGCAGTGCAGGGTGAGCGGCCAGTGAAACTCCTGGTCTTAGACTGCCTGTGTCATCCTGCTCTGTCAGGCTTGCATCCGGGAGCAGCAGTGCTGCTCTGGTCCCCACATGCCCTGTTCCTGTCCTCAGGCAACTGTGATGGCCCCAAGCAGCTCCTTACTCCACACTGCTCCATCAGGCACCCACCACCTGCAGCGGCACATCCAGCCCTTGGCACCCTACTGGGGTGAGGGCTCACAGAGGGAGGGGACAGCCCTGCCACCGGAGGAGTGGCAGGGATGGAGCCTCAGAGCCCGACAGAGTCACTGGCCAGGCAGGGCTGGGCAGAGCGCACCCCTGGGGAAGGGCCCCGGAGAGAAGCAGCCCAAGGGAAGGTGTTTGCAAGCACAGATGCGGCTGACAGACATGAGAGTTCCAGGTGATGGGCAAGCTGGGGAGGTTGACTGGGCACCATCCTCCCAAGGACCCCTAACACCCATCATCGGTCCCTCCTCCTCCTCAGCTGTCACTAACACAGACTGCCCATCACAGGAGGAGCAGTAGTGCCCAAGGGCACTTCTGTCCCCCACTTGGTCCCAGCCAGCCACCCAGCCTGGAGCAGTGATGAGAGCTTGGGTTCCCCACCAGGGTCCCCCTTGCACCCATCACCATCACCTGCCCCCCACCTGCGCCCCGGGGCCGGAGCTCCCTCCGCACAGACGCACCGCACCGCACACACAGCGTCACAAACAACCATGCATTAGAAACTGAAATGCTGCTGGGAGGCTCCAGGGCTGCGTGGGTTGCTCCAGTGTGGCTGCAGCCCCATGGCACGCGCGGCTCCATCCATCGCACACAAACAGTCCTGTGGGGTGAGTCTAGCCGAAAATGCCGCCGAAGGTGGAGGCGATGACAATGCCCAGGATCACACAGCAGATTATGATCATGATCTTCTTCTGCTCAGGTGTCCCAGCAGCAGTAGGGAGAGAGGGGAGAGGGCATGGTGAGTGTTGGGGCAGGATGGACCCAGGAGCTCGGAATGGCAGTCTGCGCTGTTCGCCTTTGCCTGTGGTCGGCTCTAAGCAGCACCTTGGGAGCCAGAAGGGCTCTGGCAATCCTGGGCAAGGATGGCTACCCCTGCTCCTGCTGCAGCCCTGGGTTGGCAGAGCTGAGCTGGTGGCCCTCAGGTCCCCAAGCTGATATGGGACCAGGTGTTGGGAGGAGGACAGGCAGCTGGCACTGGGCTCAGGGTCTGAGCTGGACCATGACCTTTCCCTACTTTTTTTTGCAAGGGACATGGCTCTCACAGCATGCCTGATTCTGGGCATCCGTCTCGTCCCTTCTCCTCCCCCCAGGCAGCACCCCTGCCCTGTGGCTCATTGTCAGCTTTCACACAGTCTATGCTGGGAGCTCTGCCTCAGCTGTGCAACCCTCAGGACCTGGGCTGCTCCCAGCAGTGTGGGGTAATGTGGTCCCCAGGCACCTGCAAAAGCTGCCTGGGGCAGGCAGGGTGCCAGCCAGGCCCTGCCCCTGGGATGGAGGTGTCAGCAGTGCAGGCAGGGGCAGGTGGGCCCCAGCCACAACCATGACTCACCCGTCTGGCTTTGCTCTGGTATTTCACCGCTTTTTTGGTGTCGGACACAGCCCGCTCCACATAGTCCACCGAGTGCTCCACGTTGTACTCGATGCGGTCAATCATTTCTCCCTGCAGAAGGAGGACACAGCCGCCCACGCGCCCCCGTGTGCACAGACGTGAGCTTCTTCCTGCTCCACTGCTCCCTGGCTCCGGCTGGATGCTGCCCTGCCCAGCAGCCCTGCATAGAAAGAGGCATTGTCAGCTGCCTGTGGGCACTTGGTGTTTCCTGGGGTGCCCTTGGGTGCAAGCTCTGGGCTGCATGCCCCATCCCAGAGGATCTCTGTGCACATCCCAGCAGGGAGACAAGCAAGGGTGAGGGACAAGGGAGTTCCCAGTCTGGTCCTGGTGCTGACCTGTCCAATATCTCAGGTGACATCAAAGCCACAGCAGGATCTACACCAGCACCACACCACACGCTGCTGAAACCAGAGGCGTGGCAGGGAGCAATGACAGCACCAGTAGCACCACGTGGGATGCTCAGGAAACCATGCACATGCAGGGACCAGGGACCACTGCTCCGATCTGCACAAGCACCGTGCCCAAGGCAGAAGGGTCCAGAGTGAGGCCAGCCAGGACTGCAGGGCCCTGCAGGGACCCCCGCCCATCTCTGTCCCTGCTGTAAGGGGTAGGCTGGGAGGGAGGGCTCCTGTGGCTATGGGGACACAGGTTGGGGTGAGCTTCTCCAGCCTTGTTCATGTCCTTTGCCCCATCCTGATTAGGCAGAGAAACAGCCAAGTCCTGCAGCAGCTGGACAGGGCTGGCAGGAATGGGAGGTTTGAAGCCCCATGGCATGGAGGGAACTGGGGCCACAAAGCCATGGGCTCATAGCCAGCAACTCTGCAATGCCCATTTCTCAACCTAATGCTGGAAAGCACAGGGAGGACAAACCTTGAGGTGCTGAGCACTGAGCCCCAGCAGCTGCTCCCTGTCTTGCCTAAAGCTGCCGCTGCTTCTTCCTGCCTGTGCTACGACTGGGGCAGAGCAGAGCTGCCAGCCCTGCTGCCTACCCAGCACCCCTCTACTCCCAGTGCCAGCAGCTCCGAGCTTCTCACCCACAGGACGAGGGTGCTGGCACTGTCCAGCCCTTAAAGCGGGGCAGGGAACCACAAATTCTCCACATATGTCCCCCATGGCAGACGGAACAGGGCACCACCACCACTGTGCCCTGGTGACCCTTGCTGGCCTGCCACTGGCCACCTCAGCGCCACACGAGCAGCAGCCATGCAGGAGCAGCCATGCAGAGCAGAGCATGCAGCACCACTGGGCTCGGCCTGCGCGCCTTTACCTGCCACTGACGTCTCCTCAGGCCATGGCAGCATGGCGGGCAAGAAGGGGGGTGAGCAAAGACACAGGAGCACCCACCTGGCACAAGGGACTGGCGCCACTGGCTGGCAGCACAGCCCAGGGGGCACCCCAAGCTCACCCACCTGGGCCGGCTGCTCCAGGAATGAAGAAATCTCCCCGTGCATGGCAGCCACCCACTGCCCTCCTCCTGAGCCCCTCACCAAACCTCCCACCCCCCACACACAGCACTCGAGCTCTGGGGTGCCAGGCGGGTGGCTCCAGTCCTGGGGAGCCCAACTGAGTGCCACATGTTGGTCCTAGATGTAGTTTTTCCTGCCAGCACCCACCCAGGCAGGAGAGCACTGTTCTCCAGCCTCCCCACCCACCACAGGGAGCCCCATCACCCTCCAACCCCTCCAGGTGAGCCCCTGGGCTGCACGATTTCCCCACCTGGCTCTCCACCAGCATGGCCATGTCCATGAACATGTCGTGCAGCTCTCGGATGCTGTTCTCCAGTTTGATGATCTCGCTGTGCCGTGTCTCAATCTCATTCAGTGCCTGCTTTGTGATGTTTGAATCCATGATGATCTGCAAAGAAAATAAGGCCACTGAGCACCATGCTCAGCCCCGGCTCTGACACTGGGACTGGGGGCACCAAGAGAGGGATGAGCAGGAGCTACAGAGCCCCTCCAACCACCCCAAACCAGTTTGCAGCAGGATGTTGGGATGCAGACTCTGCTCCAACAGAATTCTCAGGTCAGACCTGAGCCCTTGGGCCCCCTCCTACATGGGCTGTGTTCATTACTCCCACCCAGGGTGGCAGCACGTCCCCCAGCCCATCCCCTGGGCTGAGGGGGCTGGCTCAGCTGCAGCTGGTGCCAGTGCTTACCCCAGAGGAGAAGATGGCCGGGTTGCCGCTCTCCAGCATGTCCTCCAGCTCCTCACTGGTGGTGGTCCTGCCAGCTGCAACAACACAACAGAGGTCAGCCAGGAGCCCCCTGTCCCTGTCACAGGTCCTACAGCCCCACCGCAGGGCTCTGCTGGCTCCATGGTGTTTTTCCCACGAGTGGAACAGAGCAAAGCTTTCAGCCCCAAGAGCAGACAGGGCAGTTTGGAAAACCAGCTCAGAGTGTTCTGGGTACCTGCCTGACCTGCTGCTCCCATCACCACAGGGCCACGGCACAGCCACAAACAGGAGTGAAAGAATGAAGCCACTGCAAGGTAGCACTAAGGGAGAAGAGCCTGGGGGAACACGCCTGCCCCAAAATTTCGTGAAACACTGGAAAATCCTGAGAATTGGACCTGTGCCTCCCCAAAAAGCTCTGGAATACATCTGCCTCTTCCTTGGCATCTCTAGCAACTAATGTTTCTTGGGGAGAAGCAGCTCTGTCAATGAGACAAGAAACCCAGAGGATGGAGTGAGCTGGAGAAGCAACCTCAGCCCTAAGCTGGCAGGGAGAGAATGGTGAGAGACAGTGCCCTGGTCACACTGCTGCAGGGCCACCAGAAACTCTGGAACAGGTGGACATGGACTGAGGAGACTTCCCACCTCAAGACACAGTCCTTGGCCCTGCAATGCCCAGCTGGACAGAGAGACCATCCCCACGGAGCAGCTCCCAGGGGATGGGGCAGGAGTAACCCTGTTAGGGTGTGGAGGAAGCTTGCAGGGAAGCCTTTGGAGCACAGCTCAATCCCACAGCCCAGCTGACCCTGGATGCCAGTTTGCCCAATTCTGCATGCACATGGTCTATAAATAGGGAAGGTAGCTCGAGGCTGAAGGAGTCCAACAGGCCATGGCCAAATTAAGGGCTCAGCTGGGCTCTTCAGGCTGGCAGCATCCCGTGGGCTGGCAGCATCCCTCCTCCCAGCAGCAGGGCTGCACGAGCACCCGCAGAGCTGCAGCTGGGGCTCACGCCAGACACGCTGAGGACAAGGCACCTTCCAAAGCTGGGATCCTCTGCCTGGAGCTGGCTTTTAAACTCGTGTTAGAAACAAATCCATACAACTCATGGTCAGAATTTAAGCAGAGCAGCAGAGCCCTTCCAAAATCCAGTAGGAAAACACGAGGAAGGTTTCTTTCAGGTCTGCATCCAATCACGGACATGGCTGAGTCCTTCCAAATCTCCTCTCTCAGACGGAGGCACGGGGATACCTTAAATTCCTGTTCACATGACAAGCTGCTCCTCAGGTGTCAGCTGCAGGGCGATGCTGGCTGACGGATGAGTCAGGCAGCTGCAGCAGTGACACACCCTGATTCACAGCAAGCTCTTGTTGAGCCTCGTGTCAGTCAGCCTCCCCATCCAGCCTTGTTAGCATTACCCATCAGAAAGACTAATCTGAACAAAGATTAAGGCTCGCAGAGCTGTGTCTCCTTCCAGCTCTCCACAGAAATTCCCACAGCCCACAGCATCTACATTCCAGACCCATTCCTACAGGTGACCACCAAGGACACCAGTCTGACTCACATATCTCCTGCCATTATTCACCATGAGTTGTTGGAGGGAAGAAAAATATCCATTTGGTTGTTAGGAAAAAAAGGACTAAGTTCAGATCCTTCCATTCTGAGCACAAACCCCATGACACATCTGACAGTGAGATTATTCACAAAAATCTCTTTTAATCTCTGCGTGCCGTGACTTGCCCCTTGCTTATTCCCCTAATTTCATGGTTCTTCTTTGCTGGGAGATGACCCCATTGCTCTAAACTATCCAGGTATCACTGACTGCCCAGAAGAACCATAAGGAGAGTGTTTTTGTTGACAAGCAGGACCAGACTGCTCCTAAGTGATGGGCTCTGGATGACTCAGAGATCTTCGTGCCACAGTAGTATCACCTGGGTGAGGTGTCACCAGACTCAGAGGTGTCCCCTGGGGTCCACCCATGGCCAGACAACATTATTGCTGCTGAGAGCCATTAGGTCCTGGCTCCAGGGAGGTGCCTGGGGCAGCACTGAGGCTCCTGCTCTTCCTGTGCAAGGAGCAGGGAGTGCTACCATCTCAAGAATTCCCTTCTCTGTTTTCATGTTTAGCTTAGTTCATCCATAAAGAAGAGCACCCTGAGGAAGGACAGATACACTCACAGGAATCAGGAATTCCCATGAGCTGCTCTGAATTAAAAATCAGCCGCAAACACAGAAGAAATTCCTCCCCTTGTGATCCCCACGCTCTCTCTGCAGCATTTTGCGATGTACTTTGCTGGATGCACTTTGCCACTGAAACCCAAGGTCCCACCCCATGTCCATCTCCCACAGAAGCAGTGTCCCAGTCACTCCCACAGGCTCCTGTGCATCCTGGGTTTTCCTGGGAAGCTCTGCCACTGGGAGCCAGTGCAGGATGTGGCCCCATGGCACACATAGCCCAGCTGTGCTCCCACGCCAGGTTTACTCACTGATCTCCAGCTGCCTCTGGATCCTGCCCTTGCAGCGCTCCCGGTAGTCGGTCTGCGTGGCGTTGTACTCAGACATCACCTCCACGAACTTGCGGGACAGCGTGGAGTGCTGAGAGGGAAGAGAAGGAGAGAGGGAGCTGAGGGTCGCAAGGGAGGGAGAGGCCTGCTACCCCTGATGCCTGATCAGAGGCTCCCTAGAACAGAGACCAGACAAGATTAAGAGAATAAACTGGTATTTATTGAAAGGCCCTTCAATAGGGACACCTCAGGCAGTCAAAGCCCTCTCCGGGAGAGGCCACACCCAAGATGGACCCCGGGTCATGAGTTTTCTACACTTTTATAAGTTTTGATCAATTTACAGATCAGGGTTAATTCTCCAATTACAATTTCAGGTGATGATGGAATTTACCCCAAGTCTGTCCCCCTGTTAGAGCTTTAATTTCCATATTTCGGGGCCTGGAACAACGAGGTGTCCTTGAGTCCAGGCCTGGAGAGGATTTGTTGTGTCTGAGCAGGATGGGAGAACAGGAGCTCACAGACTGTGGAGTTTGAGAGTTACACACTAAAGCAGTGCAGGGTCTGAAAAATATAAAAGCTCAATCTTAAGGCATCACCCCTGCAGCAGGGAAGGCTCAGCCCTGAGCACCTCCTGCACCTCCAGCCACCCCAAAAGCATTTCCAGCCCAAATACTGCTTCAAATGGTGTGACAGAACACAAAGGGGAGGGGCAGGTGGCAGCAGGTGACATGTCCCCAGGGGAGTGGAGCAGAGGCACTCCTCATCCAGCCCTACCTAAGCACAGTCTCCAGCCCCAAGAGGACACCCCGGGAGGCTGGCAGTGCCCTCCTTGCACTACTTGTGCCCAGAAAGCCTGGAAGTGAGGCAGTGGCAGTGCCCTGGGTTGAGCCCTGCCTGGCACTGCCATCCTGCCAGGACATGCCAGACCCCACATGGGCACAAGATGGACCTGTGGGGATGACTCTGCAATGCTGGGGGCAGCTGTACCCAGCCCTGCTCAAAGTCACAATCACAGAATCATTACGGTTGGAAAAGACCTCCAAGATTATCAAGTCCAACCTGTAACCGATCCCCGCCTTGTCACCCAGCCCAGAGCACTGAGTGCCACATACAGTTGTTCGTTCCTTCAACACCTCCAGGGATGGGGACTCCACCACCTCCCTGGGCTGCCTCTTCCAATGCCTGACCATCCTTTCAGTGGAGAAACTAGTCCTGATGCCCAACCTGAACCCCCACTGGCACAACTTCAGGCTGTTTCCTCTTGTCCTGTCCCTTTCTCCCTGGGAGCAGAGCCCGACCCCCACCTGCCTGGCCCCTCCTGTCAGGGAGATGTAGAGACCAAGAAGGCTCCCCCTGAGCCTCCTTTTCTCCAGACTGAGCTCCCCCAGCTCCCTCAGCTGTTCCTCATCAGACTTGTGCTCCAGACCCATTTTCAGCTCTGTTCCCAGCTCTGGACAGTCTCTGCACAGTAGGGGAACGGGGAATGTCAGATGTGCCTGGTGCCACCAGCACTCAGCCGTGTTGGTGCAGGTGTTCATCCACCTGGAGCAGCCCCAGCCAGCACAGCTCTGCCTCCAGCAGGTGACACTGGCGGCATCTCCAGGGTACATCTGCACCAGCTCTGCAGCTATTCTCAGCCAGCAGCAGCACAGTATTTATGGAGAGCCTCAGCTCCTCTTCTCCCTCCTCCACCACAAGCCTCACACAAACGCCCCTGGCAGCTCCAACTCCATCCTCTGCTTGAGAGGTGCTGGCCCAGAGCAAGGTCAGAACAGCTCCCAAGCATCTTGGCTCGAAACCCAGCAGTGATGTGACATGCCATCCAAGTGGCTCTTCCTCTGTTCCAAAATTATTTTTCCTAAAATCCACTTCATTCTCATTCAGCTGAAAACTATCAACATATGTTGATCTGCAGCCAAATATAGCCTCGGTGCTGAGTGACACCCTTCCTGCTCAGCAGCACACCATGCTACACCTCTTTTGCTCAAGAAGTTATTTAACTCAGTGTTTATTTTCTCAGATTGTTATTTTATGTTCCCATGGGCATCCCACACATCTACAAAATGCATTTCATTTTTGAAGGAACATGGGGTTTTGTACAAAATCATCTGGAAAAAAGCATTTTAAATGGCTTTCAGACATTAAATAAACCTACCTGAATATTCAGAGCAAATAAAAAGCATATCAAAATGTACCTTGTGTTTGAAAGAAACTCACTAAACAGAAAATATTAACTCAAGTTAGGAAAAGGATTTGTTTCACTCAGGTCTAGCAACTCTTCAGTCCCCAAACACGGGGAAAGCAGCCCAAACTGGATTTCCAAAGAGCTGATAAAAGCTCTGGGTATTCAGAGTGGGCTCTGAAAGCCCCCAAAAAGCACTTGGTTGCAGAACAAGGCTCTGAGGTGCCTTGTCTTCACCCATATCCCCCAGTAGAGAGGGCACAGCTCTGCAGTGATGCAGGGACAGATTCCAGACTGGAGCAATGACTTCGTCTCACCAGGCACTCTCCCAATAAAGCATCACCAGAAGGTAAAAACTACACACCAGTCCTGCATGGCTGGGCAGGAGAACAGAGAAATCCACTCCACAGCCAAGCACAGGCCTCCTCTCCCAGCACCTCCTGGGATCCCTCAGCTGCCACTTCCCACCTTCCCCTTGCTGGTGCCCCAGGGCAGAGGCTCACCTGGGTTTTCCGTATCCGCAGGTCAGCCGATGACCTGTTCAGTCCCTCTTCTTGTTCGATACTCTGCTCAATGCCTGGTTGGGGTAGAAGGACACATTATTTTGTGCTGTTTGGAGAACAACCACGGAATCCTTAGGGTTGGAAAAGACCTCCACGATCATCAAATCCAACCTTTGACCGATTACCTCAAGCCCATTAAACCACACTGCCAAATGCCACATCTGCTCATTTTTTGAACATTTCCAGGGATGGTGACTGCAACACTTTGCCAGAGTGCCTGTTCCAGTGCTTAACCAAAGGAAAAGGATTGTTTGGCAAAGGCACTGTGAAAGACTGGATCGAGGAGCAGCTGGTACTGGGCAGTTCCCAAATCCTGACTTCATCATTCAGCCTGGCAGCAAAGCCTGGTTTTGTGACTGCAAAGCACCTGGTGCCTGGCCCCTGGCTGCAATTTGGGGCTGAAAGGGTGGCACTGTCACCCCCAGGCTGGCAAGCCAGGATTTCCATACAAAATCAATGTCTGATTGCCAGTATTCAAACAAATTGGAGGGCTGTTCCCACCAGTGAGGCAGGAGGAGGAAACCCAGAGCTGAAGTGTCTCTGCAAAACACCAAACCTCACAATTCCTTCAGGGAACCTAAAAATAGCAGCTCCTCCAGCTGCCTGGACTGGCACAGGGAGGACCCACCATGCTGGCACTGAGTGTGCTGCACTGAGCTGAGCATCCATGCAGCAGGGCGGGGATCTGCCCCTTTAATTATGCAGCTAATTGAGATGAAGCCCTCACTGCCCAAAGCATGTGAACCATGGCAGGGAGGAGCACTGCCATGTCCCACCGTGCCTCGGGCAGGGAGAGGTCTCACAGAGGTGCAGGGCAGGAGGGCCGGCATAGAGCAGGGCAGTGCAATCCTGCCCCATCCCTGGAAGTGTCCAAGGGCAGGTTAGACAAGGCTTGGAGCAACCTGGTGTAGTGGAAGTTGTCCCAGCCCATGGCAGGGAGTGAAATGAGATTACCTTTAAGGCCTCTTCCAACTCAAACCATTCCATCATTGCAGGATTCTATGAAATCTGCTCCTCAAGGCCAGCTGAGGACATACTAATTCAAAGATGTAACTTCAGGGACTTATAAAACTTGGAAGAAAGTGCTCATCAGCAGGTTGGCCAGTGTGCAGACACACATCTCCATGTAAGCCACCTGGTGTGAGCTGCTGGCATCCCCTGAGTCTGGCTGAAGACACCATTCCCAACACCAATGTCCCACAGCTCTCTGAGCCCAGTTGTCCCCAGCACCTTCCATTCTGGAGCAGGTCCCTCAAGTCCAGCACAGGGCAGGTTCCTCCTGCAGCAGGGACTCCCCGTTTTCTGGAGCTGCCCCCTCACCCTCCAGCACAGCTCAGCATAGTTCATCAGCAGCTGGGCTTCCTCCACACTCGTCACATACCACTCCCCATTCCCAAGGAATGGTATTGGCAAACACTGGGCATTTCTGATCATTAATAAAATCACATTTTCCCAAGAAGCTGGTAATTAGAACTAGCCCCAGCATGAGTAATGTCTGGCCTGAGGAACTCAGTTTGTTGCCAGCAGATGTTGGTTTTGATCAGTCCCGACTGTTTCCTGTCATTGATCATGCTGGCCATGAGGCGGTTTGGGACAAAGCACAAGGACTGATCATCTGCTGCTCCAGGTAAACATGATACCAGAGAGTCTTTTCTGGAAGCAGGAAACAGGAATTGGAGTCTGTCCTGCAATCCTTCAGGCTTTCAAAGTCCCTTATGAAACACGGAACAGAACACTAAGGGAAAAGGATTTTTGTTTTGTACGGGCCAAACCCCATTGCCAGGGATCCCAGTGTGTCCAGGGCCATGGGAATGGATCCCTTGGACTGCTGGATGGATAGATAAGGTGGTCCCTGGCTCTCCTTCCTGGCTCTAGTTGAGATCATGTGTTAGGAGGACAAAGCGAGCATGGGAACAATGGAGGTACAGGCCTCCTTGCCCACACACAGGACACAGCCACATCAGTGGTGACCAACCTAACTAAGGACTCCAGGCATATCTGAGTCCTCCATGACTGCAGGACTTCCATAAAACCCTAGGATTAATGAGGACACTGCTGCCTTGGGGGAAGCACCAGCTCCTCTCCCACCCTTCAGACACAGCCAGGTCTCCTGCACCAATCTCAACCAAACCCCAGACTGATGTCCACGACCACCACAGGCAAATTCGAGCTGCCAGGGGTGACCTGCCTCCCATCTCAGGATGCTGCCATCCTCTCTGACTCCCTCTATCCCCTGGGCTCCAGTCCTGGAATTCTGGGCTTATCTGAGTCCTCCAGCACAACCCTGACCATCAATGGGCTGACAGTCCCCTTGTTCTCACACCTCAGAGACTGACTGACCCTTCCAACAGTGGAAATTGAAGGTCGTATCCTGCAGCACATCCCACAGCAGCAGCTCTTCATTCTGCCAGACCCGAACAGAACCTTGGGCCATGCTGGGCGTTTGTCCAGCATCCAACCCCTGCCAGCAGTGTGGCACAGGACTTACCCAGAGTCCTTCAGCTGCTTGTGCCCCCATTCCCTCAATTCCGTTCTGGGAACGGGGCACAAGGGGGCAAATTCATGAAGGGCAAATAAAAGCACCTGGGGAGTGCAGCAGAGAGGGAAGGTAATGCCCATCCCTGGGAGTATTCCCAGCCTGGCACAAGAGTGCTCCAGGCAGAGCCCTGCAGCTCCATCCCAGGCCAAGACTCACTCTTTAGTTTGGAGCGCACTTTGTTCGCCGTCTTCTTTATGTCAGACATCAGCTCCTCCAGCTCCTCCTTCGTTTCTGGGGAGAGAGGAAAGAGCAAACATGGATGTGCTGCAGACACCACCAAAATCTGCTGCCCTGCAGGGTGTAGAGACCAGAGTTGTGAGCACTTCAATCCCCTAACAGGAAGGATTTCCAACCCCTGACTGGAAGCATTCCCATTCCCAGACTGGGAGCACTTCCACCCCCAGACTGCAAACACTTCCAACTCCAGATTGGGAGCACTCCCACCTCCACACTGGAAGCACTCCCATTTCCAGACTGGGAGAGCTCCCATCCACAGACTGGGAGCACTCCCACATCCAGACTAGGAACACCTCCACCCCCAGACTGGGAGAACTCCCGCCTCCAGACTGGAAACACTCCCACATCCAGACTGGGAGCAATCCCATCTCCAGACTGGGAGAGTTCCCACTCACAGACTGGGAGCACTCCCACTTCATGCTCTGTGCTGGACTCTCCTCACACTCCTGAGACCTCCAGCTGCCTTTAGCTCTGGGATCCCGACACAAGCGTTAAACTGAACAAGAGTGAGGTCAGGTTGGACATAGGGAAGAAATGTCGGATCATGAGGTTGGTGAGGCCCTAGCACAGGTTGCCCAGAGAAGCTGTGGCTGCCCCATGCCTGGAAGTGTTCAAGGCCAGGTTGGATGGGGCTTGGACAACCTAGTTGTCCAAGTGGATGGTGTTCCTGTTCATAGCAGGGGGATGAGATAGATGAGATGAGATGAGATGAGATGAGATGAGATGAGATGAGATGAGATGAGATGAGATGAGATGAGATGAGATATGAGATGATGAGATGAGATGGTCTTTAAGGTCCTTTACGATTTTGTGACACACTGCCGTGAAGCTGCCACTGAGGACACACAGGACAAGTCGTGAGCACTGTCCTGTGCTGGCCACCCAGGGAGGGGACAAGACCACATGGAAAGAAGGAGGGGACAGGGAACAGGGCTGGATGTCCTCCCTCAAAATATTTCCAACTGAGCAGCATGGAGAGCATTCCTTCTGGCTTGTTTTGAGTCACAGGCCGTGTGAGAATTACTTGGCGGCCTGGCAGGCACAGGCTGCCCAGACAATTATTTTCACATCCATGGTGTCTGTTTAAGTGACTCACTCAGATCTATTTAACCATTCCCAGCGAGTGACATACAGCCATGGGAAGCCGAAGTACCACAACATTGCCATGCCATGGCCAGCACTGCTTCACGCCAGAGTGACACTGAGGGGGCAGATGGAATGTTTCAGAGGATGAGTCAAGCTTCCCACAGCCCACCCAGGATGTCTGCTCCATCCCCAATGGCACTGGGCACAGCAGGAGCAGAGATGTCCCCATGGCCACGTGTCCCCAGTCCTGGATGGATGGATGGATGGATGGATGGATGGATGGATGGATGGATGGATGGATGGATGGATGGAGAGCAGCTCTGTGGAGAAGGACTTTCCAGCTCAAATCTCATTTGCCAAAAGAGATCTGGGACCTCAGTGACCTCTGTGCACTCCTTCAGTTCCCAAAGGCTGATATTTATTCTTGGAAACAGAGTTCAGAGTCTGACATTGAAATTTATTTATTCAAGCTGCGGAAAACAAGAGGAAAACATCAGATGCTGACTCAACCCTTTCCTAATTTTCTAGAATTTTTTTCAACTCTGACCAACACAACCATTTGCAGCGGGTATGACAGAACGGGGAGCAGGCAGAGGAGGACAGGAGACAAATGCTTAACCCCTACTCTGAGCAGAGCCAGTTTCTCTGTTTTCAGAGGAAGTTGGATTTCTTTTTTTTTCTTTTCCAATTAACATTAAAACACCAGTTTGTAAACAGTGAGGGATGAAGGAGAATTATGTAAATAACATAATTAATGTCTGTATATTGACATGAGCTTGAACCCAACTCCTGTAACAACTTAGGCTCCCAAAATCGGCTGCCTGTCCTGCCTGCAGAGGGCTCACGGAGCCTCCTGCCTCACACTGAGCAGCAAACCCAGAGCCACAGCTCACCTCCAGCATCTTCACCCAGCGCATCCCACTCTGCTTTTCCAGCTTACAGCTCCACCAGAGTGGCTGCTGGGAAAGCAGGAGGTCACTGAGCTGGCAGGAAACAGCAAGGATCAACAGCTCAGTGCAGCGGGAGTTTAGATCTTTTAATTAAAAGCAGGCAGTGGATCTGGTGGAAGCCCTGATGGAAGCACAGGATCCGATGAGTGCTGTGGGGGCACGGGCAGGTGGCTGCACCCTCAGGGACTCTTCCCACCTTCACCAGGGGCACCCAGTTAAGATAGCAAAATTTATGCAAGCAAACGGCCGTGGATGGCTGCTCCCACCTGCAGCAAACGTGCCCATCTGTCAGAGCTCCCCAGCCCTGCAGCAGCAGCCCCAAAGCTGCTCTCCTGGAGCAGTTAGCTGGCTGATGAGCAAACACTGCTTCCCTTTCCATGGCCTTCTGCCTTCCCTACGGCTCCTCCAAGCCCTTCCATTCATCCTCTTAGCTCCAGGGAGGCACTGGAGAAACCAGTCCCTCCACTGCCTGCTCCCATTCTGCCTGGAGGCCACACAAACCCCTGGCAGCTCCAGGATGGACACAGGGCACTTGAGATGCAGTGTGAGACCTCACAGGGACCAAAGCCCCAGCCCTCCCACAGACACCGAGGGCACAGGTACCAACTAAAGCTCCTCAGCTCTATTTTTACAACACTGACTACACTAATTGTCTCGCTTTCTTTAGTTCTCCTGATCGAATTCCACTTCAAATACTCCATTATTTAACTCAGAAGCAAGGTCGGTTTAATCAGTCCATAATTACCCACCTCATTCCCTCTCTCTTTAAAATCAATGCTCTTCTACCTCCCAAGCACCCAGTGCCCACCAGGTATGCCAGAAATTATTGGAAATCAACACTAATGACAAAGGCACCGTCTTACTCAGCTCCTGGAAAACTTCCCAATCAATACCTTCAGGTAGCCTGAATCCACCAGTATCTATTTTTGGTATCAATTGTTTAGCAACAAGCTGATTTACTGCTGGAACACTGGAATTTAATCAGCATAAGATACATCATGTGTTTCCCAAAAAAAAAAAAGAGAAGCATTTCCCATATGTTTGTGTCCTTTCCGCATTATTCTCCCATTTTCCTTTACTAATACATCAAAATGGTTGAGAGGTTTCTGCTCTTCTTTAAGCACCTCAAGAAAACTTCGGCTTGTCCTTCAGGTCACTGCTGGGTGGGTTTTCTGGTTCCCTGTGACTCTCAACTCCAGTTTCTGTGACACTGGGAGAGGGTGGGAAAATATTCTCCTCCTCACCACGTATGGGAGAGCAGAGATGAATGTAAATCCATGGCAAGTGAAACTCCAAGAGTAGGAGGTACACAGAAGTGGTAAGAAACATGCAAGAAGGATAAAGAGCTTTAAATTTATTCTGTGACCACTTGATATCAAGGAGCAAGAGAGGACACAGAGATGATTGAGTGTCCCTGGTACTGAGACCTGCCCACAAGCAGTGGGGCTGCACAGAGGCCCTTCTTCCAGGCTGTGACAAAGATATTTCACACTCCATCCACACAAATCTTTCTTCCGGGTCTGAAGAACACAAACCAGGCTGAATTTGGGATCACAGACAAGCAATTGCAATTCTCTAGGATTTTAATTGGTCTTGTAACAGAGATGTCTGGAGCAATTAAATAATTCCTTTTTCCCCAAGCTTTAATCATAGGATCATGGACTCACAGGGTGGTTTGGGTTGGAAGGGACCTTCAAAGATCATCCAGTACAACCCATTGGCATGGGCAGGGACACCTTCCACTAGGCCAGGTTGCTCCAAGCCCCATCCAGTCTGGCCTTAAACACTTCCAGGGTTGGGGCAGCCACAGCTTCCCTGGACAACCTGTGCCCTCATCGTCTGACATTTTTTCCCCCTGTCCAACCTGACCCCACCCTCAGTTCAACACCATTGTCCTGTGCTGGGACCCCAGAGCTGCAGGCAGCTCCAGCATGTCTCAGGAGAGCAGAGCAGAGGGGGAACATCCCCTCCCTCTCCTGCTGCCCCCACTGCTGAGGATGAGCCCCCAGGAGACACTTGGCTTTCTGTGCTGCCAGCGCCCATGGCTGGGTCAAGTCCCATTTGTCACCCACCAGAATCCTCCAGTTCTTCTCTGCATCTATCCCTCCATCCATCCATCCATCCATCCATCCATCCATCCATCCATCCATCCATCCATCCATCCATCCATCCATCCATCCATCCCCCAGTCTGTGACAGCACTGGGGATTGCCCCAACCCTTGCTTTTGCCCTAGCTGAACTCCATGAGGCTCTCATGCTTTTGGCAACTTTATTCCTGGTTCTTAGCATCCTAAGGCACTTTACCCATCCGTCCTCAGGTCCCAGGACATATAACAACTTTCCAAAAACAGACACAACCCCAAATGCTGTATTTAAATTGTTCTGGATGACAGAATGAGTTTGTGCCCATGAGGGGCCTTATGATAGAGCATCCCAAAAGATGGGGGAGAAGGAGGGCCTGATGGAAGGACTGGGCCCAGCACAGGAGGGAGGGGAGTCCTTCACCCCTGCACAAGGTGATGCAGATCACACATAGTGAGCCCGTTTGGACAGCGAGACACAGGGCTTTGTTGCAGAAAGGAAATCAGCTGGGAATGGTGCAAAAGGTTACTTTTAGAGTCGCACATTTCCATGATAAAGAGCAAGTATTACCTCTGGCTAAAAATTTTTTATAGCACTGGCAGAAAAAACTGACCAGAAGCAGTCCTACCTCCCAGAGCTTCATCTGGGAGCACGCCTGAGATGCTGCTCTTGGTACTCAAAGCACCATGTATGAAATAAAAGCTCAAAATACATCCACAAAGAGTTCAAACACCTGAACCTGTCGAATCCAGATTTTTTCCCTTAATAAAAAAAAAAGAAGTGTGATTTATATTTTTAAACACTGACTAAAGTGCAGGGAACTGTGTGATTTCATTCAAATTGCCAGGTCCCAGCAAGGACAACACACAGGAAGGTCACAGTAGCTAGGAAAGGCTTTAAGGACATCCTGCAGCCACTGTCACCTGCAGCCACTGTCAGCTGCAGCCATCAGCCCTGCACAGTGGTTGTCTGGCAGCTTTTTCAGACTCCACTAACTCACGGAAATGGGATAGCCCAAACTTCCAAGCTGGAAGGAAGGTGTAACCCACAGGCTGCTCTGTAAATTTGAGAGATCCAAATGGCTCATTCTCAGGGAAAGGTCAAAAAGGGGGAAAAAATCCACCTCACAGAGCTGGGTACTTGTTCAAGGATCTTTTCATATAGCCATGGACTTGCAGGGTGGTTTGGGTTGGAAGGGACCTTAAAGCTCATCTCGTTCCAATCCCCTGCCATGGGCAGGGACAAATTCCACTATCCCAGGTTGCTCCAAGCCTCGTCCAACCTGGCCTTGAGCATTTCCAAGGATGGGGCAGCCATAGCTGCTCTGGGTAATCTATGCCAGGGCCTCACCACCCTCATGGTACAACATTTCCTCCTTATGTCCTGCCCAAAATCTTTTGCAGGTGACGGCAGCACCAAGGCAGGGTTTGGTCCATCCATCCCCACCTGCACACATGTCTCCAAACACAGGAGTGAGCCAGCTCTGTGCCTGCACGTGAGATACACGTGCTGGGCCCTCTTCCATGAACCCCATCCCAAGGCTGCCTTGCTGCCTCCATCTTCTGCTTGCTAATTTACCGAAATCAGGAACAACTGTTCCTGATGCAGCTCTGGAGCAGGGGAACACACCTACCACTGACTGGAGACCTCCCTTCCCCAGCAGGGTGAGCAACTGGCAGCCTCTGACCAGTCCCCCTGGCACACAGCTCTGCCCAGTGCCTCCCCACCACTGACCCAGCGCTCTCCAGGCGCTGCTTGGGAGCTGTGTGCCATGGGAGTCACGTGCCACATGAGCCTGTGTGCCGTGGGGCCTGTGTGCCATGGGAGTCACGTGCCACATGAGCCAGTGTGCTGTGGGAACTGCGTGCTGTGGGGACCGCAGAACCCATGTGCTGTGGCAGCTGGGGAGATGTGTGGGATAGGAGCCATGTGCTGTGGGAGCTGCATGTTTTGGCAGCTGGGTGGGAGCTTTGAGCCACGGGAGCCGTGTGCCATGGCAGCTGCACACTGTGGGAGCTTTGTGGGAGCTTTATGCCGCGGGAGCCATGTGCCACAGGATCTGCACACTGTGGGAGCTGTGTGGGAGCTCTGAGCCACGGGAGTCGTGTGCCATGGGATCTGCACACTGTGGGAGTTGTATGGGAGCTCTGAGCCACAGGAGCCATGTGCCATGGCAGCTGCACACTGTGGGAGCTGTGTGGGAGCTGCGTGCTTTGGGAGCTTTGAGCCACGGGAGCTCGTGTGGTGTGGGAGCCAAGTGCTGTGAGAGCTGGGTGGGAGAAGTGTGGTGTAGGAGCTGTGTGGTGTGGGAGCTGAACGTTTTGGGAGATGTGGGAGTTGTCTGCCACGGGAGCTGTGTGGGAACTGTGTGCCATGGCAATAATGTCCTGTGGGAGGTCTGCACCGTGAGAGCTGTGTGCCATGGGAGCTGTGAGCCACAGGATCCATGTGCCACAGAAGCTGTGTGCCATGGGAGCCGTGTGCCATGGGAGCTGTGTGCCATAGGAGTTCTGTGCCATAAGAGCCATGTGCCATGGGAGCTGTGTGCCATGGGAGCTATGTGCCATGGGAGCTGTGTGCCATAGGAGTTCTGTGCCATAAGAGCCATGTGCCATGGGAGCTGTGTGCCATGGGAGCCGTGTGCCATGGGAGCTGTGTGCCATGGGAGCCATGTGCCATGAGAGCTGTGTGCCACAGGAGCTCTGCGCCATGGGAGCTGTGTGCCATGGGAGCTATATGCCACAGGAGCTCTGCGCCATGGGAGCCATATGCCATGAGAGCTGTGTGCCACAGGAGCTCTGCGCCATGGGAGCCATGTGCCACAGGAGCTGTGTGCTGTGGGAGCTGTGTGCGATAGCAGCCGTGTGCCATGGGAGCTGTGTGCCATAGGAGTTCTGTGCCGTAAGAGCCATGTGCCATAGGAGCTGTGTGAAACAGGAGCTGTGTGCCGTGGGAGCCACATGCATTGGGAGCTGTGTGCCATAGGCACTGTGTCCTGTGATAGCCATATGCCATGGGAGCTGTGTGCCATGGGAGCTGTGTGCCGCAGGAGCTCTGTGCCATGGGAGCTCTGTGCCGTGGGAGGTGTGTGCCATGGGAGCTGTGTGCCACGGGAGCTGTGTGCCACGGGAGCTCTGTGCCATGGGAGATGTGTGCCATGGGAGCTCTGTGCCATAGGAGCCATGTGCCATGGGAACCACGTGCCACGGGAGCTCTGTGCCATGGGCGCTGTGTGTCATAGGAGGTGTGTGAGAACCATGAACCACACGAGCCACACGCAGTGGTATCCGTAGCCGTAGCCGTGGCCGGCAGTGCCGACGTGCTCCTCGGCACGCTCGCTCCAGCCTCCCACTCCTCCCCAGCACAGGCGTCAGCTGCGGCGTCACTGCCGTGTCACTGCCTTTTCCACAGCGCTCGTTAATTCACTGGAGGGGAAATCTCCCCTCCAATGGAGGAGGCAACAGGGAATCCCAAAAGCAAGGGGACTGCCGAACCTTGCTTGCTTCCCGCTTCACCGCCCCGGTTTTCCCACATTGTCCTTGCTCCATGCTCTCTCGGCAGGGCAGGTGACCTCTGACTGCTCCAAACAAAATAAGATAAATGGGCAAAGGAGGGAGGGAGAAAACCCAAACATGTCTTTAACAAGAAAGATGGAATCACACCATTGGAACGAACAGAAAATAAGAGACACTACAAATTCCTGCAAAACAATGCAAGGATGAGCTTGGGCTGGATGGGAAGAGGGGGAAAACAGGATGGATGCAGGGCTGGTACTGCACAGAACAACTGCCAAGGACTCACTCACCCCACCCAACTCTTGCACAGGCAATATTTTTGTGTACTGTCTGCTGGTGGTCCCGATGCTTCCCCCTCGGCCCCTACTCTCCCACTCCCTCCTGGCCCCACATCCCTGCAGCCTTCTCCCAGCCCTCCTCCCCCTTGTTGTGTTGGACTCCTCTTGCTGTCTGACTCCCTTAATTACGGCTTCCCCAGCCTGCTCCCTCTTCACACGTGGGAATTCACCCTCCTCTGCCACTTCATTCTGCAGATTCCTTCCTTTGCCAGGACTTGCCTTCTCCATTCCCTCCAACCCTGGGTTCAGTTTTAGGCCTCTCACGACAAAACAGACATTGAAGAGCTGGGGAAGGGTCTGGAGCACCAGGAGCAGCTGAGGGAGCTGGGGGGCTCAGCCTGGAGAAAAGGAGGCTCGGGGGGAACCTTCTCGATCGCTACACCTGACAGGTGGGTGGAGCTGGGTGAGGGTCAGGCTCAGCTCCCAGGGAACAAGGGACAGGAGAAGAGGAAATGTCCTTAGGTTGTGCCAGGGGAGATTTTGGTTGGATATTGGGGAAAATTTGTGCCTGCACAGCACTTCAGAGAATCACAGAATCATGGATTGCTTTGGGTTGGAAGGGACCTTAAAGCTCATCTCGTTCCAATCCCCTGCCATGGGCAGGGATAAATTCCACTAGACCAGGTTGCTCCAAGCCCTGTCCAACCTGGCCTTGGACACTTCCAGGGGTGGGCAACCACAGCTTCTCTGGGCAACCTGTGCCAGGGCCTCACCAACCTCACAGGGCAGAATTTCTTCCTAATATCTAATCTAAATCTCCCCTCTTTTACATTAAAACTGTTCCCCCTTGTTCTGTCACTATCTGCACGTAAAAAAATCACTCTCCCTCTTTACATCACAAGAATTTGGATTTTTCACATGACAAACTACTTCTATCATAAAAATATGGATTTTTTTCTCATTCCTTCTGCTGCTCACTGATGGGACATCACTCCCAGTTGCTCCATCCGTATCAATGACCACCTTCCCACCAGTGGTGGGTTCAGAGGACGGAACCTTGGTTGGTGTTGAGGTTGGTCCCAAGAGGAAGCCCTTCACCACCAAAGTTAATGACTAATTTCTTCACTTCAGGCTGCTGGAGAAAGCAGCTCAGAGCTTCTCTAGTGAGAGAGCAGGAGCTCCCGAGGGTCTCGATGCTGTGTCCAGCACCCTGCTCAGACCTGCTACACCCTGGAAATGGAGCTACAATGGCAAACACTGACAAGTCCTTTTTATCAGCACTTTTTTCATGTAAAACTGAACAACAGGGCAAACAAAAAAGAATGAGATTGAGGGTCTAAATGTCACTTCATTATCTTTTCAATTAAGAGCAAAAATTACACATCTTTCCCCAGCTAAATCTTGAAAGCAGCTCTGTTTGATGTGGCTCCACCACTGCAGAAATGGAACAGCAGGAACTAAGTAGGATCTTCTTAAAATTCAGAAGAAAATAAGGTGGGTGATGTCCTGCCTACATTCTCCAACTTGCTTTCCCACCAGGCTGCTTTCCTGTAGCACCAGAAGCTATTAAAAGCCCTTGCAGTAGTCTCAAGAGCACAGAATTAGCTTCCAGATTGGGAGCTCCAGGTTCCTTTTGGTCATGGTGAGATACACAATCCACACATGGTGCCATTACCCACTCGAAGCACTGTCTCTGCAAGAACCCAGATGGATGCCAAGAATAAGGCACTTCTTATAGCTGAGGCATTTTTAAAAGATGTTAACATGCCTTGCATAAACGTGTCCTACTTTCTGACTTGGGTTGAACACACATGAGTCACTCAGCTGCATCCTCCCAAAAGCCCACACCTGTACAGAAAAATCCCACCTCCTCTCTCACACACCCAACTTGATCAGGAAGTGGTGACAAAGGTAGGAACATGCTGGTTTTATCATCACGCTTCAAAACTTTTAAACCCTCAATGGAAAAAATGTTACTCCGCATCATTGCCCGACTGCTCTGTGGAGTCACCTTCCACCATCACCACAGGAGGATGCTCTTACAGGAGACACTGTGCTCAGGACAGACCTGGTCCTAAAAAAAATGGTATCAGCATGAGGTTCAAATTGCCTTTCATCACTGAACAGTAGGTGGGGTGACAAGAAGTGACACAGAGACTTGGTGCTCCCTCCAAGAGGAGGGACAATGGGGACGATGTTCTCCACCACACAAGGACGGGGCTTTGCTGCTTTCAGAGAGCAGATGCAGCATCTGACTGGCTCTGCTGCTCCGCCCATGGAAAGAGGAGCCTTTCAAGTCTCGACATTGCCACCTCTCCTCAAAACCTTCTCACCATGCTAAAAAGGACAAGAAAGGAAACGGCTGGCAGAGGTCACACCAGCTGTGGTTTCTCACTGGTGGCTTTGGCTGACAGAGAACTTGGGAACGTCAGCCTCGTTTCTTCAACGAAAAGCTTCAAAGAGAAGATCCGGCACACTGAGAACAGCAGATCCCTGCAGCTGGGAAGAGCAGGCAGCATCACAGCTCGTTCAACAAGCCAAAGGCAAAGGGAACACAGAAAAACCCTTCCAGCCAGTCTGGCCCTGCTCTGCTTTCGACCCAGAAACTTTTTAGGAGAAACCTGTGGGTTTCTATCCACTGACTAAATGAAGTAACCACAGATACAAACTGCACTGTCTGTCTTTCCATCTCTGCCTTTTTGCTCTAGATAAATGCTAATGCACCTATGCTGCCCCAGCTGCCCTCAGGGCTCCAGAGACTCCTTAGGGTCAGCTCCTTCTTGAATCCAGGGACTCTTTACCTGAGATTAAGGTCCTCCTTCTCCTGAGCCTTTGTTTGATCAATCTGTTAAGGCAACCCTTAATTTAAGATATTAAAGACCAATAATTCTTTGGACTGGAAACAATGAACTGGAAACCCTTTGAAACAACCTGTCCAGCTGTAACAGCCAAGTGATTATGGCAAGTTTTGAAATATTAATGCAACTCAAAAACTTTTTACATTGCAATAAAAAAGTCAAACAGCATTCAAAGCATCGCCAGGCATGGAATGAGGGATGGTTTCATGTCATGGCACTAGAGGAAGGCTGAAACTGACCCAGACTCACTCTGGTATGTGGGATTTGGTTATTTTCCATCAAAACTTTCCCCAGAAGCTGTTCCCTTCACGGTTGTGGTTTGAAGGAGAGAGGAAGAAGTTTCAACACTGGTACCAGGTCAGATGAGACTTGGGACAACCTGGGATAGTGGAAGGTGTCCCTGCCCATGGCAGGGGGTGGAATGAGATAAGCTTTAGGGTCCCTTCCAACCCAAAGCACTCTGTGATATCATGATTCTATGACACCACCACTTTTGACCAGACCCGAGAGGAAAAGGCTTCCACCAGGCTCAGACTGGGACCAGGGAGGTGACAGCTACAGGAAACAAAAAAAAGCAGCCTTTGGGTTATGGGAAATGGCACAAACGTTCTCACATGCACGCACACACACCCAACGGCTGACTTGGAGATGGTGTCCATCAAAGCAGACTAAAATAACATCCAGGGCATTTCACAGATCAATAGAATCATGGACCTTGAGTGGTTTTGGGTTGGAAGCGACCATAAAAGCTCATCTTGTTCCACCCCCTGCCATGGGCAGGGACACCTTCCACTACCCCAAACTGTTCCAAGCCCTGTCCAGTCTGGCCTCGGACACCTCCAGGGATGACGCAACCACAAGTGCTTTGGGCAACCTGTGCCTGGGCATCACCACCCTCACAGGGAAGAATTTCTCTCCAATACCTAAAGTGCTGCTACCTAAGCACCACTTCCAGCCCTGACCACACCAGGCAGTTACCAGAATGATGATGGATCACACCTCTTACTAACATTGCACAGGAAAGTGGTTCACAGGAGGTTGGTAATAAAGAATATCTGCACAAGATGGGCTTCAGCTGCACACACATCAGTATTTACAGACCAGAAGCCAAGTCCTGACCTGTTGGATTCTACACCACTTGATTAATTATTTACCTCAGAGCTAATTAATCATCCATTAACTCTTGGTGAGCTCTTCTACCAGTAGGGCACATTCATGGAGTGATTCAATAAATGCTTCCACCATTTACAGCTTTACATGATTAAGAAGAAAAATCTTCTGTGAGAGAGCCCCAGAGCAAACATCTGAGAGGCCATGTCCCAGTTGTATTTTATCTTCTCTCCCTGACAATTCTTGGGCCTTGCCTGATCCTCTGTTATCCGCACCGTGATGCCCAGTGTTTCTCCAGCACCATTTCTTAGCTGCAACCAAAGCAACTCTTTTATTTGCATTTTTGCTAATAAACTGATAACTTGATTAGGAAAATACAGTTCTGCTCCACCTCTGTGGGGCCTGGAAACTCATTAACAGTGCTGAGAGATAAGATGCTTAAACCTATTAAGCAGGCTCCACTGGCATTAAAAACGAGCTCAAGATTTATTGCCTGCTCCCAAAAAACATTTCTCTTCAACAGACCCCAGCAACTGAGGTGGGATCAACAGAAAGGGCTCCAGGGACACAGGAAGAGACAGGTCACCACGAGAGAAGTGACAGGGCCATGAACAAGCCACGCTCTCCTTTGAGAGCGTTTGGCCTTAGTGCTGCCCAGCCAGAGCCTTCAGAGCCATCATGCCTGAATCAATAATTCATCCCATCTCCCCAGCTACAGAATCACAGAACCAATTGGGCTGGAAAAGCCCTCTAAGAGGATGAAGTCCAACCATTCCCCAGCACTGCCAAGGCCACTACTACTAAGCTATGTCCCCAGGTGCCACACCCACACATCTGTTAAATCCATCCAGGAACTCCACCACTGCCTTGCACAGCCTGTGCCAGGGCTGGACAACCCTTTCCATGATGAAATTTTCTTCAATAGCCAATCTAAATCTCCCCTGGTGCAACTTGAGGCTGTTTCCTCTTGTCCTGTCCCTTGCTTCCTGGGAGCAGAGCCCAACCCCCACCTGGCTCCACCTTTCTGCCAGGGAGTTGTGGAGAGCGAGAAGGTCTCTCCTGAGCCATGGCCTGTCACTGTCACCAACACGGTGCAGGCGTTGCTGCTGAAGTGACAGACTAATTTCTTTGTCCCTATCAGCCAGCATCTGTAAACATCTCATACTCAGGCTGCCAAGTCTGGAATATAAACCCAAACCCCATTTCTCATGTCTCAGTCACAAGCCAGGATCTATGGTAACACCTCCCCAGCCCACGTGTCCTCGTGTCACCGTCTCCAGAGGAGACTGGCCCAAACAGAGCGCACCATCACCAAAACGAGAGGAACTGAAGCGTGGAAACAACATGACACGTCCCTGAAAGGACACTTCAGCACTCCACTGATGCAGGAACTGGATCCATGAGCCAGCCACATTAGGTAGAAGGTCTCAGGTGTGAGAAAAATCATTCAGACATCACCACATCTCATGAATTGATCCCCATCCCCGTCCCCAGGCCAGGATATCCCTTTTGGGGCAGCCTCAGCAAGCTGGGTGCCTCAGCTAAGCAGTGGGGTACCCAGGGTGTGGACAGCTCTGGTGTGCAGGCTCACAGCTCCTTCCTATCCTGCGCACATGCAGCTCTGTGGAGAAGGACTTTCCAGCTCAAGTCTCATTTGCCAAAAGAGATCTGGGACCTCAGTGACCTCTGTGCAGTCCTTCAGTTCCCAAAGGCTGATATTTATTCTTGGAAACAGAGCTCAGAGTTTCACATTGCAACTTATTTATTCAAGCTGTGGAAAACAAGGAGAAAAACATCAGATGCTGACTCAACCTGTTCCTAATTTTCTAGATTTTTTCCAACTCTGACCAATAAAACACTTTGCAGCAGGTATGACAGAACAAGGGAAGACGCAGGAGGGATGGATAGAGGGCATCCTGTGGTCTCTAAAAAAAGAGAAATTTAGATTACATATTAGGAAGAAATTCTTCCCAGTGAGGGAGGTGAGGCCCTGGCACAGGGTGCCCAGAGAAGCTGTGGCTGTCTCATCCCTGGAAGTGTCCAAGGCCAGGCTGGACAGGGCTTGGAGCAACTCCATCTAGTGGAAGGTGTCCCTGACCATGGCAGGGGGTGGGACAAGATGAGCCCCTAAGTCTCTTCCAACTCAAACCATTCTGCAAACCCATGATTCCATGAACTTCTAAACCTGGCATTGTGGGAGGTGCTGGCACTTGCAGCAGGAGAGCTGCAGGGGTGTTCTCTCTGAGGAGACCCTTGCCAGGACCTGCCCCTTTGCAAGGCACAGCCAGTGCCAGATGGCTGCGAAAACAGACACTGCTGGCCAAAGCTGAGACCATCAGTGACAGCGATGGTGCCCTAAGATAAAGGCTACAAACCCACGTCCAACAGCAGCTGTGAGTGAGGAATGAGAACGTGCAAGAGAAAAAGCCCTGCAGACCCTGAGGCCAGGGCAGAAGGAGGAGCTGGAGGTGCTCCAGGCACCAGAGCAGAGCTTTTCCCTGTAGCCTGTGATGAAAACCATGGCGAGGCAGGAGGCCCCGTGCAGCCATGGAGGACAGCACGCTAGAGCAGGGGAATGTGTCCATGAGAGAGCTGTGACTTCACAGAGAGCCTCAGCTGGAGCAGGTACCCTCCTGTCTGCAGACTGAAGCTCTGATTGCAGCCCTGACACCCAGAGCCATTGCCCACTCACACCATCCCCAGCCCTTGCCACCCAAGACCTTCAAAGCACCCACACAAGCGGCTATTCACCCCAAACTCCCTGAGCAGACAGCCTCAGCCTCACCAGGACCTGAGATAAGGCAGAGAGAGTTCACAACCATGGTGGGGAAGAAGCCAGGACACAGACACTGGTCTGCGCTGTGGAATATGCATGAAGTCAACTCCTGAGTCCTCCCACTCCCTCCCTTTGCCAACAGCTCCCCCGGGCAGAGGGGATGGGGACAACCCAGGACACAGCCTGACAAGGGGAAACAAAAATAAATCCCAACTCCTCACTGAGCTTTTGGGTAGCTCATGACACCAAATACTGCCCAGTTCAGGAAACAGGAGGTCCAAGTGGTACTCAAGAATGTCCCACAGATGTCCAGGCCATGTGCTTGTGCACGGGTGGTTGGGCTGGTGGACACCGGTGTGCCAGCCCTGAGTGGGGACTCCAAGCCCTTGGATGGTAGGCAGGCAGCTCTGGGCAGGCAGCAGGGATCTGCCTGCAGGGCTTGGGCTGGCAGATGCCAGAGCAGCAGCGCTTCTGAATCAGCAGCTCCCAGGCACTTCCAGGAGGCAGAGCCCTTCCACCCAGCTCTCTGCAGGACTTCCAGTAACAGCAAATGGGCAGCAGTGCCCCCGCGGGGATTAATCATCTTCCTGGGATGCAGGGAATCATTACTTCCCACCCCTCTGTGCAGCTGGTGCTGCACCCACACGTCACGGCAGCCTCGCAGCCGGCAGCACCCTTGGATCAAGCGCGGGTGCAGGAGGAGGGCAGTGGGCAGAGACCCTGGAGAGAGAGGGCTGGCACGGTGTGGGAGAGTAGGCTGGAGCCTCAGGCAGAATGTGGGTGGTGCTGTGAGGCTATAAAATACAGAGATTTTGGGGGGAGTTCAAGGGGTAATGGGAGATATTTGCTGCCTGAATGTTTTCTCCCAAGACAGGCGCGGAAAGGATTCAGAAGGACAGTCAAACACTCGGTTACTGCAGCAATTCTGCCAGACATACAGCAGCACTGTGAGAACTGTCTCTAAAAAGGAACAAGATTATCATGGAGTCATTTAGGTTGGAACAACACTCTAAGATCACTGAGTTCCACTGTTACTCCAGCACTGCCACCACTAACCATATCCCCAAGAGCCACATCCACACATCTGTTAAATCCCTCCAGGGATGGTGACTCCACTATTGCCCTTCACGGCCTATTCCATTGCCTGACCACACTTTCTGTGAATGAATCTTCCCCCACATATTGCTAGATCCTTTCAGGCAGTTATAGAGAGCAAGAAGGTCCCTCCTGAGTCTCTTTTTCTCCAGGCAGAGTGCTGTTTCCAGCACTGGGTAGAACACTGGACACAGAACCACATGCTGCAGCAGTGCCACAGCCATGCCACAGGCCAGCACTATGGGACTGGACATCCTATTCTAGGTGTCTTTGTTTTGGAGAGAAGGAAAAAGGAACCATATATCTCAGGAACACTCCTGAAGCACTATTGGTTTGGCCTGAACTCAAAGCAGCTCTAGGCCCATTCCTGAAGGAGCACAGTCAGCTTCGCAGAGTGGTGGGGAGGGCAGTGGACAGCATGGCAGATGCCCCAAACCCAATGGATTTTCACCAATAATTCCTTCTCAAGCTATTCTCAGCAGTTTTCCACTCACTATCCCTAACTTTCTCCCCTCTCAATAATTTAGTTGTAGCTTTGTAGAGTCAGTTCATGGAATGTGCTCATAGCAGGAGCTCCTACAGGATCCCCCTACAGTGGGATCTCCACGGGTGATGCTGTGGCCCCAGAGATCCCAGGACTTCTGGCCATCCTCCTCCTCCTGCCTCTGCTGCTGCCCAGCTCTACTGACCAGATCCTGCTGCTGCTGCTGCTCTCAGCAAGCCTAGAAAGCACCAGCCTCCCACACATCAGAATAATCTCAGGAAAGAGTAAAAGGATTTAGGGCTTGCTCATCTCAGCCCTCCTAAACCCATTTCTGCAGATAAGGGATTATCCCCAGTGTCAGCACCAAGACAAAGGAGATTCACCGAGAGAAGGCAAAGCTCCAGCTGCAAAGGAAAGGCTGCTGGGGCTGGCTGAGGCGAGCTGCAGAGCCCCCTTCCCACCTGGGGGTCCCTGCCCCTCCCTGCCTGCACAGGCTGCACCCCAGGAAGCCACATTGCTGGGTCACATGGCCCATCCAGCAGAGATGTGGCTCCAGGGGGCATCAGTGCTGTGCCAGCTGTGGTGACACAGCTGTGCAGGGCAGGGCTGGCCTCCCTGCCTCACAGGCACCAGGCTGCCACTTCTGATCCTGCCCTTTCCTTCTCCCAGCACTTCCCAGCGCAGCCCCACGTTTCTGTTCTTCACCCTCTGGTCTTCACACCCCCCTTAACCACTTCCCCCTGCCCTGACAACGCCAAACCTGAGAGCCAGAAGCGTGAGGAATCCCGGTCATGTTCATGCCATGAGGAGGACTGAAGGGTTGGGGAGGGGATGGGGAGGGATCCTGGCTGCTGGAAGAAGATGAGAGAAACTCAACCACAGAGCAGTGTCTGTGACACCCAGGAGTTGTGCCACTGATGCCACCGATGCCACCCAGCATCACACCCGCTGGGAATAGTGCCACAGCCCAGCTCACTGCCCACCAGAGCAGGGTTCCTGGCTGCTACAGAGGGGTCTCTGGCTCTTCTTCTCCCCTTGGAACACACTGCCCAGCTGGGAACCGCTCCAAATCCAGCAGGGAGACGCAAGGAGAGCCTGGGGACACCATGTGCCACAGGCAGCCCCCCCAGCCCACTGCATGTAGGGATGGCTGGGAGAGCCCTGGACTGCAGCTGAGCTCTGCCAGTCCAGACAGTGAGGAGCACAGCTGCCATATCCCCTCACATTTTGGCTCCTTTCTCTCCTTCCACCCTCTTGCTAACCTCCCTGGGCCAAAAGACTCAGGGTTCAGGAGAGGGCCAACAGACTCGCTGTGCAGCCAGCTCAGCTCACCCATCCATCCTCATGGATCCCAGCCAGGGCTCAAGGACCAGCCAAGGCTGGAAACCACAAGGGGAGTGGGACCAAATCTGCACACAGGCAAGAGGAACCAGCAGAGAGAGATGACGGTGCCACAGGCAATGGGCTTAGGGCAGTGATGGCCTCGTGTCCCCTCACCTCCAGGGGTTGCCTCCCACTCTGTCCCAAGCCACCCAGCACACAGAACAACAGGGACTGGGGCACTGTCCTGGGTGACACTGCTGCCAGTCACACCAAGACAGGGAGCCACAGGCCCCTCCTGCACTGAGATGGGAGCAGCAGCACCTCCAGCAGCAAGGATGGGCTCCTGCTCCCCAGTCACCTCCTCACTGCTCATCATACAACAGGGAGTGCAGTTCAAAGGAGATAAAGTTTTCCAGCAGCAGTAATATCTCTTCCAGGAGTGCCACTAAACCCCTTGGGCTAAATTAAGCCTGAAATAATTACAGAGCAGCTGATTTTGATTCTTTTCTGTCATGTTGGCATGAATCAGACTCCAGTTAATTGATATTTACTCTGCACTCAGCGTGGTGGATCACCCAGCGCTGCTCAGGGTGATGGAGCAGACAGTGGATGCTGGTGATCATGGAGCTGGGGAATGCAGGAGATCTGCACGGGAAAAGGGACTCTCACCTGGGATAACACACTGAGGGGACACAAAAGAAAAAGCCACAGGGGCACAGGAAGAGAGGACAGAGATGTCCCAGGTACTCTCCCTGCAACACTGGGATGATGCAGAGAAAGCCCATATGTCCTGTTCCTGTGGGCAGCACCCAAGGGCTGGCAGTGGGTGCCACCATGCTGGGCAGGAGCCTCACACAGGTGGTGGCAAAAGGAAGGTGAGGAACAGCATGCGTGTTCCTGCTTCCATGGCCTGAGCATCCCTGGCACCCATGGTGTGAGCATCCCTGAATCCACAGCACTGAGCATCCACAGCCTGAATGTCCCCACATCCATGGCCTGAGCATCCCTGGCACCCATGGCCTGAGCACACTCCCAACCATGCTCGCCCTTCTTCTGCCTGCACCCCATGGCAGCCACTAGAGCAGTGCCAGGAGGTACTGGGCTGTTTTAGAGCTGAAGGATGGCATTTTGCCAGCTTGCTCTCAGAGACCACGGGGAGGACTGGACTGACCACTCCCCGGACAGCTGTGTCCCCAGTGTGACACGTGGCTGAGCCCCTTGCTCACATACAGAGGAGCCACCACGACCTGCCAGCCCTCGCTCTGTCCATGTCCTTCAAACACACACTGCCTGTGGCTACTCAAGCGCAGCACCCACCACCCAAACACAGGAAATCCCAGCCCATCCCACAGAGACAGATCCCACCTTCCATAGGGAAAGTGAAGGGCAACCCAGTCTGAAAAGCTCAAGAAACACTGACCAGCAGCCAGGTCAAAAGCCCTGGAGACCTTATATCCTGGGGTGCCCCATCCCTTTAAAACCAGAGCTGGGGCAGCTGCTGGGGCCTGGGAAGGCTGGGATTGTGCAAAGCCCACAAAAAACACCTGAGCTGCTACAGCGACCTGCCAGGATGAAGCCAGAAGGGCAAACAGCTCTTTAAGCTAAATATATTTGTTCTTAGGCTGACGTTGGTATGCAAATCGATCGTAAACAGACTCAGCCTGGAAATGAGAAGACCACTGGAGGGTATGTCCTACAGTGGCCCTTCAACAAGGATTACTGGCAGGAGAAACAAAACTCCTCCAAGATGGAGCTGGAGCAGTGTGTGCAAGGGTGACAAGATTTTCTGTCTGACACAGGGACAGGGTTAGGGCACAGCGTGGCACTGCCATAAGGGTCACAGGTAGCATTAGCACCGTGCTGCTACGGATGGCCAGGCCAAGTGAGCTGCTGGAGACAGTCTGGGAGGTCCTGGACCCGCCTCATGGGCAGAGGAATCCCCATCCCTGCACCAAACACCCCTCCAGTCTCCACATCACACACCAGGTTTGGTGTAAGGGGCAGCCACAGCTGCACCGACCATGGCTGAACAGACTGGCTGAGAACATGTTCCCTTACATGACCTGCCTGGAGGAGGGAGAGGCAGGAAGCAAAGAGGCAGGATGCTGAGAGCCATGGGGACAGATGGCACCTGTTCCCACTGTCCCCACAAGCGTCTGCTCTGCTGTGGCTCTGCTGCCACACTGTGCCCTTCCCATCCCACTGAGGCTGCTGGTGAGAACCATGACAGCCACCAGCTGCACTGGTGTGTCCTAAAGCCTCAGACCCACTCTAGGAGCTGTGGCAAGCAACCAGCCTTCCTGAGCCACACACAATTTTGTGTCCATCAAAGCTACTCCACATCCTGACATGCAGCTAGGCCAAGGGCAAAGTCCTGCACTTGGGTCAGGGCAGTCCCCCGTGCCAGCACAGACTGGGGGAAGGCTGGAGAGATGAAGGGATAGATGGAGAACACCCTGCAGAGAAGGACTGGAGGATTCTGGTGGGTGACAAATGGGACTTGACCCAGCCATGGGCGCTGGCAGCACAGAAAGCCAAGTGTCTCCTGGGCTCATCCTCAGCAGTGGGGGCAGCAGGAGAGGGAGGGGATGCTCCCCCTCTGCTCTGCTCTCCTGAGACATGCTGGAGCTGCCTGCAGCTCTGGGGTCCCAGCACAGGACAATGGTGTTGAACTGAGGGTGGGGTCAGGTTGGACAGGGGGAAAAAATGTCAGACGATGAGGGCACAGGTTGTCCAGGGAAGCTGTGGCTGCCCCAACCCTGGAAGTGTTTAAGGCCAGATTGGACGGGGCTTGGAGCAACCTGGTCTAGTGGAAAGTGGAGCTGAGAGGGCACAGAAAGCCATGTCTGAGGGGGGCAGCTCCAGCAGGAATCATCCCCAGCCTCGCTCCTCCAGCGGCACCAGAGCAGCAGCTCCTTGGAGCACTCTGGGCTTCCCACTGGGACACACACCTAAAGCACCTGCTGAGAGGTGAGGCTGTGCTTACAGGAGAGCATGGAGCCAGCTCAGAGGGGTCCAGCCAGCACCTTGGCACCTAGAGAGCTCCAAATTGTCTTTTCGGCACAGGCCAGTGCTACCTTGACAGCATCAGACAGAGGCGAGCAGCTACTGCTTGTCTCCTTGCCCACCTGACACATCTCTCCACCAGAAAATGGTCTTCTAGGAATAACAGAGGCCACTCTGCAAGGAACTCCCAGCAGCCAGAGAGATTGAACAGTCACCCAGGCTCTGTGACCTGGTGTCCAACATCCCAACCCTGAGCCTGCACAGCTAAAATTATGAAGCTGGAGGTCTCCCCTTCTGTCCTGGTGCAGCTGTAATGGACCTACTTCCAGGCCTGAAATATTTATTGGGTCTCCCAAAGCCTGTGGAGATGGGCTGAGCTGACAGGCTGAGAGACACAACTTGGGATTTGAAGATTTACGTTCCCAGAGGCGATTCATTGAGCACACAGCCTCTTTTACATAACGCAGTGCTGGAGAGCCACGGAGCACAGCCACTGCAGGGATGCCATGCTCAGAGAACAGGAATGGCAGAGAAGCCCTTCCTGACCACTCCAGGAAAAAAACAAACCTGACTTCACTCCTTGCCAGCTGGAATGCCACCCAAAGCCACCTCCTCTGGGACGTGGCCTGGACCAAGGACCAAACAGGAGCAGCTGCTTCCAGTGCCAGGAGCAACAACAGTTGCAGCACTCACTGGGAAGGATTTTAGGAATGGGTTTACTAGGAGCTGTGGCTCAAATCTGGAGTAGCACAGTGATGGCCCCAACCCAGGGAGGAACACAGCCCCTCAGCTTCTCCAAGCCCACCCCAGTCCCACCACGATGCTGCCCAGCTGGGTGGGAAGACCTTCCCAGTGCCCTCGCAGCCAGATCCGAGCCTGCCAGAGCTGCAGGCTGTCACCTCACTGGCTCAGTGGCAAAGCCAGCCAGCTGCCCACCCACTGGGCTCCAAAATAAGACCAGGCAGCAGTGGCAAGGCAGATCCAAGAACAGTCTGTGCAGCCAGAAGAGAGATCAGCAGGCAGGGAGGGATGAGCCCTTCCACGAGACACAGATCCTGCACCTCCGCATGCCAGGCAGGTGGGAAAATCCAGCTCTCACACAGACCCCTGGACCTCATCTTCTCCTGCAGATGAAGAATACCAAGGGTGTGCATCTGCCTAAGGACAGCCATTTGAGAAGCAGATTCCCGTGGGATTGTACCCATGGAGTTCCTCTCTTCTGATACTGACCTTGAGAAAGCTGCTATTCACGAGCAGCCACTACACATCTCTCCATCCCTCCATCCCTCCATCCCTCCATCCATCCATCCATCCATCCCTCCATCCCTCCATCCATCCATCCATTCATCCCTCCATCCATCCCTCCACTCAGTGCTCCAACAGCAATGCCAATCACTGCCCCTCCATTTCCCAGACTACCAGCTCAGTCAAAAGCCCCACTCCAAAGTCCTCCAGCTCTAGGAGGGACTTGCTGGTGGTGTTTAAGGAGTTTCTATCTCTGACAGAGAAGCTACATCCACATCAAACCATGCTGCACAGCACATATGCCTCCAGGCAAGGAGGAGAAGTCTGTGACTTTCTCTTGTCTTCTGGAGGAACATTTCCCATCACCTTGCAGTGAAGGTTCCACGTGATGCTAAAGTACTTAGAGAACACTAAGAAATAAGCAAGGTGCCGTTCCAGAGGCGACAAGGAGCATCCCAAGCCCCTGCAGAGAGCAACATCTTGCCCTGATGGCCATCCCAGGTGTCACTCCTGGCCATGTTAAACAGCAAACCCCAATGAGCACATCCCAAAAACAGCCTCTCACAACCTACATTTCTGTGCCCTTTGGCTCCATCCTCCTCCCATGCGTCATGGGAACTTGTTTCTGGATTTCCAAATTAATCTCAATAAATTCAAAGCCCTGGGTTACAAACAGCCTTTGCATTAATGAGCAGGTTCTCTGTGGTTCAGGAACACAGAAGGGTGGGGGTGAGGCTGCCAGCACAGACAACGACGTGGTGGAGCAGGTCCAGAGGTGGCCACCAAAATGGTCCAAGGGCTGGGACAGGGGGTGGAACTGGATGATCTTTAAGGTCCCTTCCAACCCAAAGCACTCTGTGATTCTGAGTCGATCCACCACATCTCCTGGATACACCACAATGCTACAAATCACTCATTTCAGATTAATGTGCGGGCTCCTCTCTTCCTGTCCAAATAGTTCTTGGTATGACAAACTGAATTTTCTACAACACCAAGGCAAAGTAATGCTGTAAAACAAAACCAGAAGCATTTCCAATGTCCTGGATGCTTCTGGAAGTCATGGGAATGTCACCACATCTTGTTCACTGCAGATCTCAGACCTTTAAATAGATTATTATGCTTTTAGGCCATAAGTGCCCTTTGCAGCCCCAAGGGGACCCCATGCCACCACAGCAGCCAGAAGCACAGCAGTGACAGCTCTTCTCTGAACATCCCCAAAAAGGAATACTGCAACATCTTACAGTGAAAGCACAAGAGCCTGGAGGATGACTGAGCAACAGCCTGAGATATGTGAATTCCCTTGAGAAAATCCCTCGCTTCCAGGCTTGGCCAAGGAAATTTTAGCTGAGGAGCAGCTGCCAGGAGAGGGGAGCCTGAGACCATTTAGGAAGGGCCAGTCCTTTTGAGTAATTACAATATCTACTGATTTGACACAGGGCTGGATGCAGGGCAGTGTGTGTAGGCATCCTCCTGGGACCTCTAGGAACAATTCCACAAGCAGACTTGGAACTGCACTGGGCAAATGAGAAGTGGACGGGAGGAGGGTGGATGACCTGGTCTCAGCTTTGCAGCCTCTAAGCACTTGGAGTACGAGCAGCGCTCAGCCCACGGAAACAACGCCTTTGCCAAAACAAGGGCTCCCCGCGGCCCAGAACCATCCTGCAGGGTCACCTCTGTGACATGAGCACTGTGACAGAAGTGGGCAGAGGAGAGCCACCTGGACTCATTGCTGCACTGAAGGCGGAGCTTGGGGCAGCAGAGATGTTCCAGTGCTATCCCTCAGCAGGGAAGCCTGGGCAGGGTCCAGCCCCACCCTGCAGTGTTCAACCCTGCTATCCCTACACAGCTCAGCCCTTGGATCCACCAGTTCCACAGCAAGGGCTTTGCAGACAGTGAAGCTGGAAAGCCTCTGCTGACCTCATCACCCCCACAGCCAGCTCCTCTGGCTCCCCTGGAAGAGCACTGCTCCCACCTGGGAACAGGGGACATTCACAGTTTTAACGCTGTCAGATCCCCTAGACACCCAAATGTTGCCACCTCTTGGGTGCTTGAATCCCTAACTCCAGCTCCTGGCAGCAAACCGCTTCTCTGGAAGGCTGGGGAAGAAAGAAGTCTGGAAGAGACAGACTCTTTGACCGGCCAGCAACAAATTATCCCCAGGACAGAGATGCAAGGTCCCAAGTGCCCAGCGTTGGCTCAAAGAGGTGCTGTAACATTTCTGGGGCAAGTAGGTGACACTCGGTCTGTTCTGCCCTATCCACAGACTTTCCCAGGCAGCCCAGGGCAAGACAACAGCCAACCACCACAAAAACAGCCGCTTGCTCTTCCCAGCCTCCACACTGCCCCATCCTTTCAGAAATCCCGCTCTGGCAGTCTCGCTGGACTCTCACCACCTCTCCAGGTCTTAAAGCCACCAGTCACCAGGCAGGCCCAAGCCCTCCCTCACCATCCAGCCACGGCCACCTGCAGACACAGGAAATTGTGCCTGGCTCCAGCCACCCCACCAGTGAAGCCAGGTGCCCACAGGACACATGGAGCTCACAGCTCACTCACTCTCATCAGGGTTGGGTGAAGCCAGAATGGCGCTGTGCTTCCTTTTCACTTCTTCCACATTCTCCGAAATTTTATCGATGAACCCTCTAATTTCTTCCACCTGTGGAGTGAGACAACAAGACAGGTGGTCTGTGACAGACCTGGACTTTTGGAAAGTGAAGGGATTACTGTACGCTATTCCAAAGCAACCCTGACATGTCTGAACCATAGCAAACATCCTCCTGGATAAATATTTTCCAGCTGGAAACTATAGGACCACTAAGGAATCAGATCTTCCCCATCCCACCAGCCAGCTCTGAGTCACAGCAGTGTAATACAGACTGTTTGTCCTGTATTCTTTGTGATGCACTGAGAAACTTTTGGGATTTATATAAATCAGCATCAGATCAATTCCCAGACTTTGCCCCTCTGGCAGAACACTGCTGAGGCTGCACATGCCAGGGTGGTAGCAGCTCAGTCGCCCATAGCTTTTTGCTCCATAAAAAGCTTCAGAAAAGCCCAGTTTGATACTCAGCCTCCATTCCAGGGAGGCCACATTCTCCAAAAGATCCATTCTGGCATTTTCCCTGCACTTCTGTACTACAGGAAGACACCAGCATTGCCAAGAGGGGAAACCTCTCCTGTGCTCTCTGCCTGCAAGGCTGCTTCCCCTCTAACTCAGTCTTCTCCTTCGGCTCACACCACACCCCTTTGCTCATCTTCCTCCACTTGCTCATCAGATTTATCCCAGTTCCCACTCCATTGCCTGCACAGATCCATTTTAACACCCCCCACACAAATGCCATGCTAAGGGTGTGCTAAAAATCCGCATGCAGATCTTACAGCCACCCACATGCCAGGAGACAACCTCTTGTTTGGGAACGGGAGGCACAAAATTAAATCCATGCAGAGACTGCTGCTCTGCAGAGGTGCTCTGGGGAAAGGCCTGAGAGCTGTGTGCGAGGCTCCCCTGCTCCCATCGCCTGGGCAATGGTTTTGTTGGGTTCTGGAGGAGCAGGGGGGGCTGAAAAGCATTCACAGGGCAGCACAGCCTCAGGTTCCTGATGTTCATCACTCAGCATAACTCCGAGCATCAGCTGAGCAGCACCAGCCAGGGCAGGACCCTCATCCCCATCCCAAGAGTTGCTCCCCAGTGGCAGTAGGAAGCCTGGACTGTCCACAACCCATCCTGGTGCCTGCAGAAAGGTCTGAACCAGCTTCAAAGCTGCACTGGAGTAAAAATAAACCTCTCACCTGCTCGAAGAACTCATCCATGAAGCGATCCCTGTCCACGCTGACGGTGACTTCATCATCATCATCACTGTCCTTTGCCTGCAACACCACAGAAAGAGATGAGGCATCAGCAAGTGCTTGCTGCAGAGTTCACAGCTCTATTTGAGGAGCTCCTCAAGGGCATCTCCCCCTTCTCCTGTGCTCACTTGGTCCAAGGAGCTGGGGCAAACACTAGCCAGAGTGTGAGACACCCCAGATGCTGCCACTCCAAGCTCCCAGGACTCTGGGAAAGCAGAGAACAGACAGATCCAGCAGTGAAGGATGCCCAAAACACTACGGCAGCCGGTGCCCCACTGCACAACCTCTGCAGCAAGCAAGGACACCCCACATCTGTGGAGCGGGAGCTTCAAGGGCACCCTCAGCCCTGTGTGAGCATACCAGCCCTGCAGGGAGCAGGAATGGGAAACACCACAGATTCCACCATGGGAAACATCAGGGATGCTGCAGTGGAAAAGCATGAGGGATGCTGCAGCTGGGAAAACAGGATGGATGCTGCGATGGGAAAGCACGAGGGATGCTGTGACAGGAAAGCATGAAAGGATGAAAGGTGCTGTGATGAGAAACATGAGGGATGCTGAGATGAGAAAATACATGGAATTCTGTGATAGGTAACATGAGGGATGCTGCGATGGGAAACACCAGGGATTCTCCTGTGGGAAAACACCAGGTATGCCACTATGGGAAGCATAAAGGATGCTGCTATGGGGTACATCAGGAATGCTGTCACAGGAAACACTACAAATGCTGCTGTGGGAAAGCCCAAGGGATGCTGCCATGGGAAGGCATGAGGGATGCTGTGATGGGGAAACACGAGGGATGCTGCCATAGGAAACACAAGGAATGCTGCCACAGGAGAAAGCATGGGCGATGTCGTGATGGGAAAACACGAGGGATGCTGTGATGGGAAACATGAGGGATGCTGCCACAGGAAACACAAGGAATGCTGCCATGGGGAAGCATGAGGGAAGCTACCATAGGAAAGCATGAGGGAAGCTGCAATGGGAAACACAAGGGAAGCTGCAATGGGAAACCTTGAGATGCTGCAATGGGAAAACATGAGGAATGCAATGATGGTAAAAACACGGGATGCTGCCACAGGAAAGCACGAGAGATGCTGTCATGGGAAAGCACAAGGGAAGCTGTGATGGGAAACACGAGGGATGCTGTGATGGGAAAATAAAAGGAGTGCTGTAGAGTGCAGGAAAGGTGGGAGCAAACAGATAATACAGCAGAACTAGTAAAGTCACAGCAGGCAAATGAGGGGTTGTCCTTGTCTGCAGAAGCATGTGTGTGTCATTGTCACCAGAGATGAAAACACCTCCTGTCCCAGCAAGGCGGGGGATGCAAGCTCTCAAGGGAAGGAAAAATTACAGTCCTCCACATAAGGAGACATTTAAAAGATTATTACCCAAAGCAGCTTCATGACAGAGGGAAATGGAAAATTAACAGGGTGGAAAAGTTTCTTCTTACTTCATCTTTACAAGAGAGAAGAAGCCAGTGGAATGGAGATTTAAGACAGGACTGTCTCTGGTCATCTCATAATGATCTCACTTTTTGTAGACAGTGACACATCACCCCATGGCCCCTGTGCACTCTGCAGAGAGGTAGCCACTATAGTCTCCAGAGAGATCCCTCTTACCTTGAAATAAGCCCGGTGAAATATCTATCCTACCCCGTAAAATGGTCTTTCCGCCCCGCAGTGACTGATTTGGGCAGGATCCTCTACACCTCAGCTTTCAGCCTTGCAACTGCTTGCGGCACTTTCTGCCTGGGTAACTCACTCACGCAGAGTTATCCCATTCATCCAGAGCCTTTGTAATCAGAGAGCTGCCACAATTCTGGTGGAAGTCTCACCCTGACAAGGAAAAGCAGGCATGGTGCTGCTCTTACGCACTCTGTGCCCTAAAGTCTGAAATTGTGCCCATTTGCCCAGAAGCTGCCAGCACAGTGAGGCTGGGGCATGGCCAAAGCTGCCAGCCTGGGAATGGGTTGGTACATTTAAATCCCTCCAGTGATGGTGACTCCACCACTGCCCTGCACAGCCTGTTCCTGGGTTTGACAACCCCTTACGTGACATTTTGCCTAATATCCAACTTGAACCTTCCCTGGAGCAATTTGAGGCCATTTGCCCTTGTCCTGTCACTTGATAACCTGGGGAAAGACAGTGACCCTCTACTGGCTTCACCCTCCTGTCAGGGAGTTGTAGAGAGCAAGAAGGTTCTCCCTGAGCCTCTTTTTCTCCAGACTGAGACCCCTTCCCAGCTCTCTCAGCTGCTCCTGGTGCTCCAGACCCTTCCCCAGCTCTGTTCCCTTCTCTGGACATGCTCTGGCCCCTCAATGTCTTCCTTTTCAACAGGCCCAAAACTGAACCCATGCGGATGGTCACTGCCCTGGTCCCACTGGCAGGATCAGCTTCTTCCCTGAAGCTTTTTGCTTCCAAAATTCAGCAGTTTGCTCACACCAGGTCCACACCACCTCTCCCACTCCCTTCAACCGTCACAGTCCAGCATGGAGAGCCAGAGCACAGCTGAGGCTTCAGGCATAGCTGGATAAACGACCACATCCAACACGTCCCACACGTCCCTGGAGCCAAGGGCAGGATTTGGCCACAGGCTCTTTTAAATCCTTCCTGCATGCTGGTGCCACCTGAAAGTCCAGCCGCTCCCCCTGTCCCCTGTCATCACTGCTCCAGCCTTGCTCAGAACCATCTGAGCACAGTGACAGCTGTCACCCTCCAGTCCCAGCCCTGCTGCCGACTGTGCCATTCCTTCAGCCAGCAGCAAGCTTGGCTGTAAGCTCAGATCCACTTGGGGTCAGCTGGTTCCAGAGCAATACCCAAACACTGCTCCCGGAGCATCCCAAGCACTCCCCCAGCACCCACAGCACACGGGTAGGAGGGCTCGCCATCAAGGGGGTCACAAAGAGCCATATCCTAAAGCTAGGAATGCGTGGATGGATCTTTGCTACAGACGTACAACCACCACCCATGTTCATATTCCACTTTACAAATCACCCATGCCTGCTTGGTTTGTGCTGTGCTTGATTTTAAGCATCAACAGCCTTCCCTAAAGGTGGGTGGTACCGAGAGCCCATTGAAAAGGCAATTAAGCACAGACCCCCACCTACACTCCCCAGGAACCTGGATAATGCCAACAGATCCTGCAGACACGTGGTGAGTGATGGAAGATGCACCTGCCAATGCAAATGCCACCCTGGCCAGGGAATCTTCCTTCCCCCCACCCTGCTAAGCCTCTGCATGTCAGAGACAAGGACATCCACACCACCCCCATGGATGGAGGGACACAAGTCCTGCCTACAGCCCCTGCCACCTCGCCATGCGCCCAAAAGGATGGTCATCTACAGGAAGGAGTCAAAGGAAAGGGAGCTGAAAGCACCCTGTGGGGACAGATGAGAGGATTCTGATGGGTGACAAATGGGACTTGACCCAGCCATAAGCACTGGCAGCACAGAAAGCCAAGTGTCTCCTGGGCTCATCCTCAGCAGTGGAGGCAGCAGGAGAGGAAGGAGATGTTCTCCCTTTGCTCTGCTCTGCTCTCCTGAGACATGCTGGAGCTGCCTGCAGCTCTGGGGTCCCAGCACAGGACAATGGTGTTACACTGAGGAGGGTGGAGTCAGGTTCGACATGGGGAAGAAATGTCAGTCCATGAGGATGGTGAGGCCCTGGCACAGGTTGCTCAGAGAAGTGGTGGCTGCCCCATTCCTGGAACTGTTCAAGGCCAGGCTGGACAGGGCTTGGAGCAACCTGGTCTAGTGGAGGGTGTCCCTGCCCAAGGCATGGGGTGGAACTGGACGGGAAGCACCAGTCAGCCTCTGCAGCCCTGTACAGAAAAATATCTTCAACACAACTTCCCCACAAGCCCATCCAGCTTCTCCTGCCATCATTCTGGAAGGACCTCAATTTGCCAGAATCCTGAGCCCCTTTTTGAAGCCTGTGAGCAGAGTATTCCCACTGTTAATTTTAAATGCAGGCTTGTACAGCAACCAGGCAGGCCGGGGACTGGCAGCACAGGAAGAGCAGCAGGAGAGCAGGGTACCTGCCAAGATGCTCCTCTCCTTGTCACCCCTTGCTTGTCCCTTCCACATCCGAAACCGGCACAGCTCATTGCCCAAAGGATGCCACCTCCCTGTCTGGTCCTATCCCTGCTGCCCCCTGAACCCTGCCATCCCCACAAATCCCGAAGCAAGGGGACCCACCAACCACAGAAGGGGTTTCTGCCAAAGGCACATACAGCCTTTTCAGAGGCACTGGTGGTTGAGGGCAGCCCACCCCTGGGAGCGCAGAGGCTGATGGACAGGTAGAGAGATGTTATTTAGAGTAGGCACTGGACAGGGGGAGCGGCACAGAGCCCAGCCAGAAGCCCCGTGAAGAGGAAATTACACAGATGGAGCCTGCTGGTCAGGAGGGCACATGTCACTTGTCACTCCGGGCTGGAGAAAGGCACCATCTGTCCAACCCACGTCACTGGAAACACCCTCGGTGCCACACCGCCTCCGACCACCGGCGTCAGGCAGATCAGCCCACACCACCACCCCAAGAGCCAGGAAGCAGCAGCCACATCCCCTAATGGGTGACTTGGACTGGTGCCACAGGAGAAGCCCCTGGGAGAACAGCTCACCGGATGCAGAGCAAGGATGGATCAGCTGCTCCCAGCATCTCCCTCCCCTCTGGCCCTCACTACCCTACCCCAAGCTTGAGGTGTCCCCCGATGATTAATTCTAGTGCAAAAGTAGGAATGAGACCAAAACTTCCCAAAGGAAACATAATGCCTCAGACAGCCAACAGTGTTTTGGCTTCGCGCATCCCAGCTGTGAGCACCCCAGGTTTCCAAAGTCACATGGAAAGCTCCTGTCTCAGTCAAAACTACCTGCGGGTGCTGCTCAGCACAAGCAGCAAACAAGTTCCCAGCCCGGGAACTCCCAATGTCGGGCACATCATCCTCCCAGCGCCCCTCCACCTCTGCCTCAGGCACTGTCAGGCAGCATCAGGGACCTAGGGCTTCCAGGCTTTTCACCCACACAGGGTAGGTGAGGATTACCCTTCTTTGGAAGGTTTTTATTTCTCCACTTCATCGGAGGCCAAGCACTGGCACCATGTGGGCACTGTGCCAGCAGCTGGGATGGCTCTGGGAGTCGCTGCCTCTTCAGTGCCACTGAGCAGCGGAAGCTGGATGGGGAGGGCAGGCCAGTAAGAGCTCCTCCAGCAGCTTTTGGTGCCTCACAGGGCTCAAAGTGCCCTCCACAAGGGCCAAAATCCCAAGTAGAGGCAGAGACAAACTGTGATACCACCCATGACAAGGAGGAGTAGCGGATGGGAGGACATCCAGAGTCCCAGAGTATTCTGGCTCTGTGGGTTTTGCAACCAGCACATGCTAATAAATTCATTATTATTATTCTTATGAGCAAACTACATCCCCATGGTTGCAACCTTCCCCTTTCCTTCTCCAAGCACTTTCTGACAGAGGCAAAGGAGCACAGAAAACCCAAGAAGACTTGATGCCTGTTCTCCTCCCAACAGCAAAGCTGGCAGAGTGGGCTGCGCAGGGCATAACCAGGTCTCTGTCACCTCAGCATTGGCCACATGCAGCCTCGAGTTCCTGTCCTCTCCTGTCAGTGCTGCAGATGGATTCGACCATGTCCAGATGCATCCAGGGAGCTAGTGCAGGCAGCAGAGGCAGGGCAGAGGAACAATGGGCTCAGCCACTGCTGGGCACATCTGAACCCAAGCACATCCCTCTACCAAGCCCTGCTGGCACATTTTCCTAGGAAACATCCGTGCCCAAACAGGCAGTGAGCCCTTGCCAGCCTCTAGCACCCCACAGGGCTGTGGGCCCAGGCCATGCTGCCTCCCACCCTACCAGAGACAAGCCTCACAAAAGCACAAGGGAAGAAAAAAAGCCACCAGCTGCCATCCCCCTTTTAGGGACCACTCAGTCAAGCAAAGCAAGGCCTCATCCCTGAGAAGCAGGAGGCTGCTCGCCAGATTCGCTCCCAGGCTGCATCTGTTTGTTTTTATTTGCGGACACCTCCGCGCTGCTCTGCCCAGCCGAAGAGATTCCAGCCATCTGGGCTTGACTTGCTTTGTAAAATTATGCCCTTTCTGTACTGAGAGCAGAACACAGCAGGATGCACAGCACAGGCTGCTCATGGGGATGCCTCTGAGCAGCTGTGGGGTTGTGTCCCCACATGGGGGTCCAAGCTCCAACAGCAGTCACCTCATTCCCCATGTCCCAACCCCCAAGCCCAGGGCGCTGCTGCTGACACCAAGAGCAGCTCATTCCGGCACGCAGCTGTGCAAGGAAGGACAAGGTCAGAATAACTCAGCAGCAAGTGGCACTGACATCTCAGCCATCTCACAGAGCCTAAAGGACACGTAGGAGAGTGTACAGATACCCAGAGAGATCCCTGGAAACATCCCAGCCTGGCTCTGCAATGCTGGGCAGCACAAGGACAGCTCAGCACAGCCTCACCCAGACAAGGTCCAGAGCACCCAGGGGTCTCCCACTCACCAAACGAGCCCCTCACCCTGGGGCTGCCCTGGCCTCCCCACACTACAGGGTTTGCTTTAGGCACCTGCAGCAGCCAAAAAAAGCCCTTCAAGCAGGGCTGAAGTCCTGCTCCGGAAAGTTTGCAGGGAGGTGGTATCAAGGCTGAGGATAAGGACAGACAGAGGGTATGCTCCCAGGAGCCAGCCCTGAAGAGCTGAACCACACCAGACCATGGTTTAAACTATCCCTGGTCTCAGCCTCAGCCCTTTCTGCAGACCATAGAGTACAGCTGTGCACCACGATAAACTGGCCATTCCACGGCACACAGGCCCCAAACTCAGCTGTGTCCTGTTCCAGTATTAAATCCAGCCTGTCACCAGTGGTGTTCTCCAGGGATCAGTGTTGGGGCCACTCTTGTCTAACAGCTTTATCAATGATGGGGACAAGGGGATCAAGGGCACCCCCAGCAGAAGACACCAGGTTGGGTGAGATGTTGACCTCCTGGAGGGAAAGAGGGATCTGCAGAGGGATCTGGACGGGCTGAATCAATGGGCCAAGGCCAGTCTTGTGACATTCAAAAAGGCCAAGTGCCAGGTCCTGCACTTGGGTAACAAAAACCCCATGGAATGCTCCACGGCGGTGTTTCCAACGTCCAACACTAGCAGTGCAAGGGAGAACATGATTTCCAAGAGTTTTATCCTTAGGTGCTCGTTTGCATTACTGCAAAATCATTCCCATTCCCAGCCTTTGGCACAAAGCCCAAGTCTTTTATCAGAGCCATTGTAGCATGGATGGCCGGGCCGAGGAGCCAAAAGGAGAGCCAAAATGAGAGACCACACAGAGCGAGCAAAAAGAGAGGGCAAAGAGAGAGAGAGGGCAGAACCCTCTGACCTTTATTTATATGTTTTTACAAATCACTGTGGATTGGAGGTAGAAATCACTACCTCTCCATTCCATTGGTCAAAGCATCTATCTATCATATTTCTCCGCCCAGGAGAATGGAATTACAAACAACACGGACAGTTAACAAAACATAGATAGTTGTCAAGAAACCATGGCCATGTTTACAGCAGAATGTGTGAGAAAATATCACAGCAAAGAGAAACACTGACAAACTGCAAAACTCAGGACAACAAGCCATGGTCACTCAAGATCAGTTTTAAAAGCAAACAGGTAAAATTCTCCTTAACTCTGAAGAATAAGTGTCAGAGGTGACAGAGGTGCCACCAGTCCTGGACAGGACAATGAGCCAAACTGACTGATCTCCTCCTGTAGCTCTGAAACATGGACAGCACTATGACCTACCGGAAAAGCACCCAGACTTTACAGCCAGTACTTTACAAATTTAGAGTCATGACTAAAAAATAATTTGGTTAAAAACAGACTTAAATAATCTGAAATTAATTTCTTAATACCCTCTAAGCGGCATCATCAGCTTCTGAGCAGACTAGAGCTTCCCGTGGGCAGCAGAAGGATCTGCAGCCACATCACTCATCTCTTATCTGCACTCCATTGTGTACTCAGCAGGGTCATGAAAGCTCAATGACATTTCTTTGGTGCTCTTGTCTCGATCCTCTAAAAGAACCTCACCACCCAGGTGAGACACTGATCCTCCCAGAAGGCAAAGGTCCTCTGGAAAACCAAAACAAATGTCATTTCATACACAAACCCAAAGCCTGACAGGACCTGATGGAAGACCAGCAATGGCAGAGAAAAAGGCAGAGTTCATACTGGCAAACCTGCAGCACATATCAGCGGAAGGACAGCAGGATGGAGGTGGCCAGAGTGGCACTGCTCTCCTGAAAACTCACAGGATTGTGAGCAGAAAATTTCATTTTTAGTTATTTCTCATTAAAAGAAACCTGGGTCTGCAAGTATTCGCTAGAATCTGGAAAACTGCACCGTTAACAGAAAGTTCAGTCCCACCCTGCTGCAGATTTTGATGCTACACAAACAGGTCTGTCCCCTGAGCTGGGGTGTATCCTGAGGTAATGCCTGAGGAGGAGGAGGCAGCAGGGAGGAGGAACCTTCTCCCAGAGAAGAAATATGCAGGCCTAGGAGCAAATGAACACAATTTAGGCAGGAGATTTGGAATTCTACAACCAGTCAGGAGCTGGTCTAGTGAAAGATGTCCCAACCCATGGCAATAAGGTTGGATGATATGGTTCTTCGAAGGTTCCTTGGTGGCCAAGGAGAAACTTTTCTTCAGCCTGAGCTCTCCACGGCTACTGGAGAAGAAGGACTTCCTGTTCTCCTCTGGATGTCCCCAAGAACAACTTTTGGCCAGCAGACATCCTGGGCTCCACTCACTACTTCCATCACTCCTGCAAAAGGTGATGGAGGAATCTCTCCTCCTGCCAGGGGAGAGTGTCTGCATCGCCACGGAAAATACTCAGAGTTCACTGAAAAAGGTCAAAAGCTGTTTCAGAACATTTCTCACGTGGGACCTGAGCACCCAGATGTCTGCTGTGTCAGCCCCATTCCTGGAAGAGTTCAAGGCCAGGCCGGAGACGGCTTAGAACAATCTGGTCTAGTGGAAGGTGTTCCTGCCCATGGCAGGGCTGGTGGAACCAGATGGTCTTTGAAGGTCCTCTTCAACCCAAACCACTCTGTGAGCCCACGATACACCACGTGCCACAGCCTGTCCTCTGCTCACAGCCGTAAGTCTTGCTCCCTGATTTGGGGGACAAAAGCAGTGCCCACATTTCCAACACCAGCCCTGGTCCTGGCCACTGCAGGTAGGGGCACAGGCAGAAGTCCAGAGGTGCAGGCAGCCTGTGATACATTGCCCCTGCCCTCTCCCCTTCTTCCAGCTCAGCAAAACTTTCTACTCCTTGTGCTTCCACAGTTACCTCGTTTCATATTTTTCCTAAGCAAAGACAGCCTCTGGCTTTGTGCCTGGTCTGGTCCTGACACAGCATCACTCCATCTCGGTTTCCTGTGCTGTCCTCCGCTTCCCCTCCCCTCCCCACGCATCTCCTCTAGGATCTTCCTGTGGATGCCATGGTGCAAGGACACTCAGCAGTCCCCTGAGGCAGGTGTGCTCAGGTCACCCGGACCCAGGACAACACCACACACTGTCTTCCTGGTCTTCCACCCGGGCTTACTCTCCTCCTTCTTGCTAATATACATAATTTTCTGGAAGAAGCAATTTATCACAGTACTTAGCTTAATGAGCCTTACTGTACATGTTCTGCCTGTAGTGATACTTTTGCATATTTCCTGAGAAATCTTGTTAACGGGGAGATACATGGCAAAACAAACATTTGTACAGCTTCCGAGCAGCTCACACACAAAGGCACTGCAATTAAAATAACTGGGATGAGACTGAACCCCTTTGGCTCCAGCCCCCTCAGACATCCAGCGCACAGCTGATGTATCCGGCTGCACTTATTATCACTCTCTGGTGCCCACAGATTGATACCAGGTCTCGGAGGGTCAAGAGTATTCCCATCTTCAGGTTGACTTCACTGGGACCACCAAACCCCCATGCACCAGACCTGAAGTTCCCCAACACACGCCAAGGGACCCTGTGGCTCAGTGTCCCCTCTGAGGTCTGTCTGTCCCCCAAACCCTGTCCATCACCCCACCAGGCCCCTCCCAGGCTGGGGACATGACACACCACCAAGAGCTGACCTAGAGTCTGGACTTTGCCTGCTGCCATGTTTAAAGCACAGCAAAGGGTTTTCCCAGTTTTTGGCTTGCCCTACCACGGTGTGCACCCACTGCTGTGAGCAGTGTCCCTGTGGCACAGGGACACCCAGGACCCCTCTATGCTGGGGAGCACAAGAACATCTCCACACAGGAGCAGGTGGGGCTCATCTACATCACTCCTGTCCCCTTCTTCTACACCCAGCTGCACAGTCCAGCAGACCTAAGGGAGCGAGGATTCACCAACATCTCACCCCTCACGCTCCAGGACCCCAAGGAAGCAGGCAAAGCAGCTTCCCTGCCTCAGTGCTTGTGGCGCCAAGAATGCTCTGAGGGCAGCCGCAGTGTTTGACCTGCCACGGCAGCTCTGCTGCTCACCACCCCCAAAAAATCAGCAATTCAGTGATGCTAAAACCCAGCCAGAGTAGGCGGCTGCGCTGGCTGCAGACGCGCCACAGCCACCGGCCACGATCACCCGGCACGTGACAGTCCCACTCCTGACTGCGAGGGACAGAGCAGAGCTGAATTATTTACGTGACCCTTTGGGTCGAACAGAAGAGCTCGAAAGCACTTAGGGCAAAGAACAGGGTTAAGAAAGGGAAGGAAGATGGCATCTAAACAAGTAAATACATTCATCTGCAAGGTCTCTAGGGACTTCTGCAGCCCGGGGGTTCTGGAAAAGATGGAGACAGACAAGACCCGACCTCCACAAACAGCAACTGTGGTCGAGTTCACATTTGCGCCCCCAGGAGAGAAAACCTCAGTGGGAACAGTATGGAATTAAGAGGAAGGGATGGAGTGAGGTCTGGCTGTGAGGCTTTGGGCACTGCTACAGATTTCACTGCCAAAGGAGGGGAGAGGGTGGATCCATAGAGACCCTCTTGCTTCCTCTCTCCTTTTAACACCCATCTCCCACAACTTCCACTGGCAGGAGGCAGTGCTCAGAACAGGGACTTGGCTGGCAGGAGCAGGGATTCAGCCAGTTGGGGAGGGCAGTGGCACAGCACAAACACACAAATATCACTGGAGAAATGCATGCAAAACCAGCTCCTGGAGATGAGAAATGGGCACAGGAGGAAAGGGCCCCCCAAAAAAATGGGCCCTGCTAACAGCTGGGGGGTTGCAACTGGATGGTTCCTTCCAACCTAAACCACTCTGTGATCCTGTAACACTGACACATCCCTCTCTCTTCCTTCCACTCTCAAAACACCATTCATAATTATTTTACCATTTGGACCTGTGTCACATACTGGAAATCCCAGTGTCTCAAACTGAGCTGTCAGCTCTGTGGCAGGATGGAGCACCATAGGATTCTCACAATCCTGCACGTACACACCATCTCATCAGGGCTGCTTTTGGGGGTGTTGGGGAACGGGACCAGCTCCAGACCCACTCCAGATGGGCAGGAAAGATCACCCATAGCCACAGCTGTGGCACCTGCACAGAAGCAGCTGTAAACAAAGCTCTGCTTGGCCTCATCCAAGGCATCCTGCACACCCATCCTCAGCTGCTCTCCTCCACAAGAGGATATATTTCACCTCTAAGTTACATTTCCTGTCCCTGCTTCAGAGCAGGCCTCGGGGCACTACTCCCACAAGGGCACTGAATAAACTCCAGCAAGTCTGATCCCAACCAGAGCCGAGGTTCAGAAAAGAGCTGGAATTAACATTTTGAATTTCAAGTACCATTTAAAAAATCCCATTAAGACATGGAGCTCTTGTTCTGTGGAGCAGTGACTGCTCTGCATCCCCTCCTCTGCTCCAACAATGCCAGTTCTTTTTTTATTAATCCTTTTTTATCATTCCTGGCAGAATTTAGACACTGTATTAACACAGGAAGAACTGACCCTGGCTATTAACGAGGCAGTAGAGAGGAAACAAGTTCAAACGCTCCTGACTCTTTGTCCACTGCAGCATCTCACTCCTCCCTGGTGTCTGCCACCGCCGAGGGTGTAAATCCACACTGCCTCACTCACTGCAGTCCTGCCAGGGGGCACCCACTCAAATTCGGGGCATCTGGATGCTCAAAAGCATTCCTCCATCCCCAGGAGCCCCCGGGAAGAATGCTGCATCCTCAGCATGAGGCTGATGAATAAGGAGCAGCATCAGGAGTGAAGCAAAACCACATTTTATTTTTCTTAAGACATATTTAAAGGAACGGAGATATTTTAAAATACTCCATGGCATCACTTCTCAGCCAACACCGGCTGCCAAGAGGACATTCACGAGGCTCGTTTTTACTATTATTATTAAAAAGCCTATTTTCCAATCCCATTTCACAGACTGCACTGGTGGTGGAGACACAGCCCCATGTTTGGGTGCTTTCCAGGCAGAATGGGGCGGCAGCTCTTGGGGGAGGCTCTTCCTCCCCCAGCATACACAGCCACCCCCGGGCATCCACAGTCACCCCAGGCATTCAGAGCTGCCCAATCACCCCAACAGCCACCCTCAGCCCCTTGCTGGCGTCACCCCAGCTCCATCCTCCCGGTGTTTTTCAGACCAAACCAAACTGCCAGCCAAGTGATCTTGGCGAGAGCTTTGATGCCCGAGCAGACTGGACACCCACAGTCGTCCCCATTGCCCCTCGCTCTACGGCAGGGTCCTCCCCACGGGACAGACTCCACTCGCAATCCCAGGGGGCTCTGCAGCCCCAACCGTGAAGTAATCGGGAAAAAAACCCAAACAAACAAACAAACAACAACAACAAAAAATTAAATCACCAAGAAAAACAAGAAAAAGCACGAGAGGGAGGACCAAGGGGTGGCACACGGCAGGGGCTGGAGCAGCACCCCGGGATTTCGGGCTCTGCCCGTCCGAGCATCGCCGCTGTCCCCAGAGCTCGGCCCCACGCGTGGGCAGCAGCATCCCCGAGGGTGGCAGAGGGGGCCGGGGCACAGGCAGCGGAGGCTCC